>RJWJ010002393.1:0-78946 GCA_004363605.1 Indri indri
GATATATACCAAAATGCCTAGCATAAATAAGAACCGTTAAATTTTTAAAAGTAACCTAAATACGGATATATTACTTACTTATTCAAAAACAAGTAAATAAACAACCTTACAGGTAAATTACATTTATGTGTATAAATTAGCTTCTCAATGAAAAATTGGGTTTTGATTTTTCTTCACAATTTTTTTTTTTTTTTTTGGGACAGAGTTTCACTCTGTTGCCCGGGCTAGAGTGCCGTGGCGTCAGCCTAGCTCACAGCAACCTTCAACTCCTGGGCTCAAGCGATCCTCCTGCCTCAGCCTCCCAAGTAGCTGGGACTACAGGCATGTGCCACCATGCCTGGCTAATTTTATATATATATATTTTTAGTTGTCCAGCTAATTTCTTTCTATTTATAGTAGAGACGGGGTCTGGCTGTTGCTCAGGCTGGTTTCGAACTCCTGAGCTCAAGCAATCCACCTGCCTCGGCCTCCCAGAGTGCTAGGGTTACAGGCGTGAGCCACCATGCCCGGCCTTCTTCACAATTTGAAAGGAAATTGAAAGGGGAAGATAACCAATGAAAAACAATAATGTAAAGATGAGAAAACCAGAACATTTAAAGGAGCGCTAACGAATTTGATCTAGAAAGACAAAGATTATCTCACTTTGTAATAACACAATGATGAGAGATGTTATTATATTTTTTATTTTTAGAGTGGACCTGGAAAGAATAATTAAGGTTAATAGGATTTCAAATTATTTAAGTAAGATGAAAATGACAATGTAAGCATTAAAAGGTAGAGAGACACACAGCCCCCTAAAATCAATAAATTTTGCTTTCTGTAAAGCTCCTTGAGAGCAGGATAGAAACAGACCAGCGTGTTCCTTGAATAGATTGGGTCTCAGCTTGTCTGAACTTACAGATCTGAACTACATGACACACTGAAATTATCTTGAAATAGCAGTTTCTTCAGGCCATTAAAAGTTGAAATGTGAGTATGAAATGACTACAAATGAAATAAATGACACTGTAACTAAGGAGCTCTCATAGGACGTTCTCCATGAAAATGATTTCTTTGCGTTACAGTGAATAGAGAAACTATGATGTACTAATTTCCACTACACTGAGTTGACTATTTACAAACAGTAGTCTTTAAGGATTATTGTTCTTTTGTAAATGGAAGATACATGCAGTAGAATAGCCAGCTAAATACCAGGGCTTGACGTGTTGGGTAATTTAAATATGAAAATTGAGATTACCAGTAGTAACTTCTGATTTTCAGATGCTCCAAAAACTGCCACCAGTTTGTCACATACCCATCCAGATTTTTGCAGGCTCCCATGCAAAGCTGTTAACATGCTTGTTGTAAACACCCTGTTCTAGCATCTCTTTCCTAAGGCCCCATTCCCATTTCAGTCTGGAACTGGTGCTCTCTGGGCCTTTGCACAGCTCTTACTATCCTCGGACTGCACCGTTCTTCCATGGCAAAGAGTCTTGTCGCCTATGTCCCGTGTTCCTTCTTCGTCTCCCTCATTTCGTTGGAGCCTGAGTGGCTTAGGAAGTAGATTCCTGAGTCCTTCCGTGAAATGCTGTTGTCTGTCTTCACACCTTATTGATAGTTTCTCCGACCGAGAATCCTTGGTTCTCTGTATTTTGAAGGCATTATCTTCTGACTGCTGGTATTGCTGGTGAGAGGCTCAATGACATTTTGAACTGGATCCCTTTTATGTTACTTTTTCGTCTCTTTGGAAACTCCCAGGCACTTTCCTGCACCCGTTCTGGACTCGCACTGCGATGCTCATTCTTCGTGCTGTTCGTTCGGTTGTCCTTGCAGGCCGGAGACTCGCACCTGAGTTCTGGGAAACTTCCCAGCAGTTTTTAGAAAAGAAACTTTCCATTCCTCTCCTCTCTCTTTTCTTTCTTTTTGGAACTACTGTTAGTCAACTACATGATAGTCGAGATTAATCGCCCTGATATTTTAACATTTTCTCTCATTATTTATCTGTTTAACTCTATTCTAGTTTCTGGGAGATTTTTTTTTGAGTTACCTTCTAACCCTTGTATTGATTTTAGTTTTTTCAGCTTTCGGAATGTCTAAGAGCTTGCTCTTGTTCTCTGATAATTGCTTTTTTCACTTGTATTTTTATTTAGATCTGCTTACTAGCATCCTGCTCTTATTCGGCTCCTAAGGATATTAAGATGAGCTTTAAAGTTCCCTTCTGCTGTTTGTGTTGTCTGTGTTTACTTGTAGTTCCTTTTAGGTTGTTCAGTACAAACACATATTGACGTCTGTAGTTCCTCAAATGTTTGCCAATTGGGCTGTTAGTCTATATCCAAGAGGCAGGTACCAAACTGGATTGGAAGCACTGTCTGTGCAATGGTGGGTTTAGCTCCAGGAACGTAAGACGCCGAGGTGCTTTTCCCTTTGAGATTCTTCAGTCAGTGCTCCAGAGCCCTTCGTATCTGCTGGCCATTTTCCACCTTGTTGACACTTAGGTTTTGGTTTCCTCTTTTCTCCTGTGTCAGTGATTGCTGTTTGCTCACCATGTTCACACAATCATCCCTTGTGTTGCTATTGTTTTTTCCTCCATTTCTCAGCACTTATTAATTTATTCCCTTTATTCATTTACTGTCATTTTAGTGGTATTTCCAGAGGGCACAGAGATAAATACATGCATTCAGTATTCTAGATTTAACTTGAAGTTGGGTGGGTATTTTTAGATATCATAGAAATTTTTCATATCATTACTTAGTATTTGTAATTATCATTTTAAAGAACTCTATAATTTTCAGAGTAAAGATACGATAGTTTACCTCGCCTTCTTTTGTTATGACTTTAGGTTGTTCTTGATTCAAAAAGCATCATTTATAGTCACTAACAAATGAGACATTATATGAAAAAATCTTTATGGAGTGCTGTTTTTAAGCTGTATTGATTTTTAGATTTTAAAATATTTCATCTGTGTACTCTTTGTGTACAATTATGTAGTAAAAGTATTACAATATTTTGTCTTAAGAAGCAGCCTATTGTACTAATGCTTTGAAGAAAAAGAGTATTTGTTAATAATCAGTAGCACTGGTGTGTTTTGTGGTTTACTGTTTTTCTGTATGAAAAGTGAAAATTTTAATAAACATTAAATTAAAATCTGCGGGCAGATTTGAAATATACTAATATTTTAAATTTTTAAAACAAGAAGTATAGATTTTATTTTTTACACATGATTTTTTGATTTAGTATTTAGCTTTCGTAAAAATTCTTCTAGCAAAATGAATTAAATGAATTTTAAATTATATTTGTTTTAATTTTCATAATTTTTAGAATAGGCTTTCCAATATTTGTGTTGATAATTATTTTGAAATTTACCATCATTTCCGAAGAATCGATTGATTAAACACGTAGTTTCGTTGTATTATATACTCAATTCAGTAACATTTAAAAAGAAATAATTGTATCTGTTATTTCAAAAGCTTAGTAAAATTATTTTTTACATAATATCTTCTTACAGTGGTTTTTGTCCAATGAGTGCTTTTAGTGGTTATCATGAAGTAGGATTAAATACTTTTAGATACTGCTAATATAAAACAGAAGTGTATAAGGTACAAATTTTATAATAGAACTTTGGATTCCGATTTGTTTTATGAAAACAAATAATAGATAATATGTTAAATCTAACTGAAAAAGTAAGGAGAATGTGGTTATAGTTCTTTCCTACCTTCCAGGATTAACATGTTTCACATAATATAAACATAATGCTTATTTTGTCCGCTTGTTTCTTGATTCTACATTTTTTATATATGCATTTTTGAATAATTTTTTTTTATAGTTACCTGCCATGGTTTGAAGTGTATTACAAGCTTTTGAATACTCTGGCAGATTACTTGGCTAAGGAACTGGTAAGCTATGGGTTTTTTTTTTCCCCCATTTTTAAAAATCATAGAATATACGTAACATAAAATTTAGGATTTTATCCATTTTTAATTGTATAGTTTTGTAGCACCGAATGCATTTATGGTGTTCTGCAACCATCAATACCATACATCTCTATAACTTCTCATCTTGCAACTGAAACTCTGTAGCCATCACCGAATAAGGACCCATTTCCTCCCCGCCCTCTGCCCTGCCAGCCACATTGTAGAATTGCTGGATAATATCATAATTCTGTGTTTCACTTTTTTGGGACTACCATACCACTTTCTACTGTGGCTATACCATCTTATACAAGGGTTATAATTTCCTTATAACCTTGCCAACACTTGTTATTTTCTGATTTTTTTTTTTTGATAATAGTATCCTAATGGGTGTGAAATGGTACATCATCGTGGATTTGATTTGCATTTCTCCAATGATGAGTGATCTTGAGTATTTTTTTATGTTCCTATCGGCCATTTGTATATCTTCTTTGGAGAAATGTCTATTCAAGTCCTCTGCCCATTTTTTTTCTTTTTTCTTTTCTTATTCTTTTTTAATTTTAACTTTTAAAAAAAGTTTTTTATAAAAAGATTTTTTTTTTTTTGCACAGCCATCCCCTGGCCAGGCTGGCTTCAAGGGGATGACTTACCCATTTTTAAATCATATTGTTTTTCTGATGTTGAGTTGTAGGAGTTCTTTATATATTAAGATATCAATCCCTTATTAGATATATGATTTGCAGGTATTTTCTCCCAATCCATGAGTTGTCTGCCTTTTCACTCTTTCGATGGTGTCCTTTGCACAAAAGTTTTTAATTTTGGTTATCTGATTTATTTTTTCTTTTGTTGCCTGTGCTTTTGGTGTCATATCCAAGAAATCTGCCAAATCCAGGGTCTCGAAGCTTTCCCCATATGTTTTCTTGTAAGAATTTTATAGTTTTAGCTCTTACAGTTAAGTCTTTATGTCTTTTTCTTAAAAATAATACAGAAATGAAGTTTGATTTTGAATTAACAAACTCTCTGGGATAATAATTTGTAAATTTTTCCGTTTAATCATTCTTTTGCTGGTTTTTTTTCTATTTTTTAAAACATTTTTGGAATATTACAGGCATATAAATGTTTTGGTTACATAAATTCCTTTTGTACCGTTCGAGTCAAAGTTGTAAGTGTGCCCATCACCCAGATAGTGTGCATTGTACCCGTTAGGTGTGAATTTACCCATCCCCTTTTCCCCCTTTCACCTGCTTGATTTCCGATGAATGTTATTTTCATTTGTGCACATAAGTATTGATTGATTGGTTCCAATTCAGTGGTGAGTACATGTTGTGTTTGTTTTTCCATTCTTGTGATACTTCACTTAGAAGAATGGTCTCCACTTCTATCCAGGTTAATACAAGAGGTATTAGTTCACCTTTTTTTATGGCTGAGTAGTACTCCATGGTATACATATAATAACCACATTTTATTAATCCACTCATGTATTGGTGGGCGGTTGGGTTGTTTCCACATCTTTGCAATTGTGAATTGTACTGCTATGAACGTTTGAGTGCAGGTGTCTTTTTTATAGAATGTCTTTTTTTCCTTTGGGTAAATACCCAGTAGTGGGATTGCTGGATTAAATGGTAGTTCTACTTTTAGTTCTTTAAAGTATCTCCATACTTCTTTCCATAGAGGTTGCTCTAGTTTGTAGTCCCACTAATAGTGTATGAGTATTCCTATCTCTCTGCATCCACACAAGCATTTGTTGTTTTGGGACTTTTTGATAAAAGCCATTCTCACTGGAGATAAGTGATATCTCCTTGTGGTTTTGATTTACATGCATTAGTGTTTTTTTATAATAACTTTTTCCAAAGTGTATTTATACTAAATATAAATGTTGCTATTATTCTTCTGGATAAAGGGATTTAGTTTTCCATATTTATTAGATTTAAATATTTCAGTTTCAGTTATTTGAAATATTTCTGTGGAAGGTATTATATAAAACGTGTAATATGGGAAGGCACAGTGGACGATTTTGTCAAGTAGCTTTAGTTGTGTTTGCTTAGTATGTATTTCATTTATAAAATGTACTTTTTATTTTGCTCTAGGAAAATGATTTGAATGAAACTCTCAAATCACTCTATAACCACCCAGTACCAAAGCCAAACACTCCTGTCAATTTGAGTGTGGTAAGTGTTTAATCAGTAATTGTTTTTTGGAGTCATAACAGTTTCTTACTTAAGAACACATGCACCTTCAAGAAATTAATTCTTTGCCAGGTCACCTCTGCTTCCAGGAAAACTTCAGTGCTAGTACTAACATTACTAGACAATAACATTGAGACTTTTTGCACTGTTGTAACTATCATACCTTGATATATTAGGTGTGTATTTTGGTAGCTGTTACGTTACAAAATTTAAAAAATTTATTATTAACTGAAAGTAACCAAATTGTGAGGACATTTTGGTTGTAAGAAACATTCATTTTTCAGGTGAAATCCATGCATAATAAAGGAATACACACACACACACACACACACACGCACACGCTCACTACCCTTCCTAAAATGAAAAGAGTAAGAATAGAAAATGGCATATAACATATGTGATAAAAATTCTGGGTGAAAAGTCCCTTCTTGTTTCTCCATACTTCAATACATCTTCTAGTGTAATCACAAAACAGTGGAAATATGGTTAAAGTTTGTCGAAACAGCAAACTTGTGGTGGGATAGATTATTTACTGTACAATTGAAACTTTTGATGAACAGTGCCATCTATATCTGAAAACATTCATTTGGATTTTTTTGAATATTCAAAGTTCATGATAAAATTTGAATGTTTTCATTAATATTCTTCATTAATTTGGTGTACAGTATAGAATTTTAAAATTTATTTATATTGATTTTGTTTCTTCCAAAAATAATAAACTTCTAATAAAGAAGAAAAAATTATAATGATGCAAGAGAAATTTAGAGGAAAAAGTAACTCAAAATGTATAACGTAATCCCAGGTCTTTTGCATTTTTGCAAGATAAGCAAATTGTTATATTTCTTTGGTAAGAACTTTAGTCTTGCCTAAATTTTCTCCTGTAATTTCATTTAATAATGATGTTATCTTACATCATTCCATTCTTTAAATTTCCACTGTTAGCACCCTGGTTTTCATGTGCCTAGTACTTCAAGTAGCTCTTAATCTAGAGTCTTCCTTCCAGTCCTTTCTACGAGACTATCAAGTTAAACTAACTTAAATTATATAAAATCCCCTCCTGCATATCTTTTGTAGCTACCCGTGTTCTATAGAATTTGCCCAAACTTTTGGCCAGGCTTTCAGGACGATCCACTTCTTAGCTTCAATCTAACTTTTCGTTTTTCTGTCTGTTTTTTTCTGAATTGATTGTCTGCTCTGGTCACATTGTTCTGTTCAGTTTCTTGAATCAACATGCTTTCCTTTTGCACTAAAGCCTCTTCATAGACTGTCTGTCTTTAGTCTAGAACCAGTTCAGTTCCCACCTCGGTGAAACCTCTTGCCAGACAGCTTCAAGTGTGTTTTCTTTCTTGTGATCTTCTCTGCCACTCTGTGTCTGCAGCTGCATCCTCTTTTGTTGTGCTGCTGCCCAAGTGGACGTGTTTAGTAGTCATTTGGAGATTGGGGGATGGAAAGCTAAGGATAACCTGGAATCTTTAACCCAAATTTGGGAGTCATCAGGAGACATAGAATTTAAAGGAGAGAATATTGAGAGCATAGAGCAGAGGCCAAGGCCTCGCTGCTCAAATAGGCTGTAGGGATGGAGAGGGGATCCAGTGAAGGAATCAGAGGAAAGATGAGTTCAGGAGAAGCTCAGCCAAAGGAGTGCAGGGTTTGTGGTTGGTGCAGTGCAGTGGACAGGACGGGAGAACAGAGAACAGCCCTGGATTTCACCAGAAAGCCTCCTTTCTTTGAGAGCATCGTATTTGTAAAGAGATTCTAATGCTTTGTTAATGAGTTAAGAAAATATAGGCACTAAGGTAATGGAGATAACATTATGAGAAAGACACATGTGTTCTCTTTAGATTTGAGTATCATATTTGCTCGGAGACAAATATCTTAAAAATATATCTCAAAAATACTAGGTATGAAACACTTCACCTTTATTAATAAGAATCATAAATCAAAGACTTCTAGGCCTCTTTACCTAAGACTAGAAGATTGTGGTTTAAGTCACAGCCACTAAATGTGTGATGTTAGGCAAGAAAGTTAATTTCTTTTGATAATCCCTTTTTTCCATCTGAGAAATTGAGCGAGTCAACTTTTGAGAGACTGGTTTGGGTAATTATATGAAATGGAATTATCTAAATATTACCACGACTCAGAGCTGTTCAGGTGTTAGTTGGCAGTGAACTGAAGTTTCTTCTCATATGAAGAAGATATTTTTCATTGTAGCTGAAATAATCTTGTTTAAAGTGTTTGCCTATGTATTATTTCTATATATGACAGTTATTTTTATAATTAAATCTGACTTTTTATATACTTTTGGATTAATAGTCTATGATAATTTTCAAATTTTGTGTACCTATTCTCAAGCTGCAATATCTTAAGTATTAGTAAAAGCAGCTGGTTACCTTTGTGTGAAATTCATTAATAATTTCATTTTATTCCAACAAAAGACTACTAAAGTAATATGCCTAGTGCTATGCTGTTAATAACGGCAAATTTGGGACTAGAACATTTGTCTTTAACTACCAGTAGAGGTTGTAGTTTTATGATGCCAGATTAAAATTGATCATGGAAGTTTTTGTTCCTGTACAAGTGGATAGTGGCCACTAGACTATCAGAGATTTTATGAAAAGTTAATCCCTAATGTAAGTGGTTTTCTGAAACTATATCTCAAAATCATTAAATATTCATAGCATTCTCTATTCTCACAATATGAAAATACTCCCTTTAGGATTTTTCTAGCATAAAATTAACAAATCAGCATTTAAAATAACATTTATAATTAATGTTATTCAAGTATTTTTCAATGGCTACATGGATTTGTCTCAAATACACAGCAAATTGTTGTGTAAGCTTCTCCATGAAAATATTCATTTTTTCTCTCTCATGTATTATAAGAACCAAGAGATATTTATTGCCAGTGAGCAAGTTGTGAAAGATCAGCCCTCTCTAGTACCGGTGAGTTAAAAGGACATTGGCTTCTAAAAATCACTATTAAATTGGAAAAATAATTACTTCTTTCACTATGTCTTTAAGATTAACTCAGTCCTTTGGGAAATGGTAAATTTGACTCTTTTAAGAAAAGTAATCATTTGGAATGTATTTTCTGTTTATGCTGTATTTTAAAGCATAGTTTTACGAAATTCAGTACTAGTAAAACCCCTTCAAAATCAAAGTGGCTAATGGAAACCAAATCTATGCATAGTCTTCATTTTCCATAGTAATTTTAAAGTATATTCCAGAATGAGCTTTCTGTCATATATTTTATCAAAAGATCTTATGATTTATCTCCGATTGTTCTTCTACCCTACAAAATTATATGTTTTGATTGTGTTCACTAGCTTTGTTCTGACTAGTTCAACTGTGCTCAACTATGGCTAGAATGTTTCTGTTCTAATCTTTAATTATAAGATGGAATTAAATATGTCCTTATGTGATTAAGATATTAAAATAATTTTGGAGATGATATGAACAGAAAGTAAAACAGTTTTCAGTGATTAAGTTGCACTTTGATTCTGGGTGGTAAAATTTGGGGACGTTGCAGGAAACACGAAGGCACATACACGGTGTGTTCATCAGATAAATATTTCTATCAGATGTTATGCTGCTTTGAACATTACTGAAGCTAAGTTGTATTTGTTTAGTGGATGTGTGAGGGTCATATTTTGGAATAAGTATATTTTTAAGAAGTTTTAAACATTTAAAAATTATGTTCTGTTGCTGCTTTCTAAATAATATGGTGGCTGATGTTTACAAAAGAGATTTGTTGTGACTTACCACAAAAACTCAGGAATTGTAATAGATTTTGATATATACCTGGGTTAGCAAGCTTCATTTTTTTAGTGTAACTAAAGTAAACATATTTTAAGAAATATATGTATTTCTATGTTTTATATAAATAAAAAACTTTTTTAGTTATTACTTTCCCCAGTCTACCTGAATGTGTATTAAGAATATATGCATTTAGGCCAGGCGCGGTGACTCATGCCTGTAATCCTAGCACTCTGGGAGGCCGAGGCGGGCGGATCATTCTGAGCTCAGGAGTTCGAGACCAGCCTGAGCAAGAGCGAGACCCCGTCTCTACCAAAAATAGAAAGAAATTAATTGGACAGCTAAAAATATATATAGAAAAAGTTAGCTGGGCATGGTGGCGCATGCCTGTAGTCCCAGCTACTCGGGAGGCTGAGACAGTAGGATTGCTCGAGCCCAGGAGTTTGAGGTTGCTGTCAGCTAGGCTGACGCCACGGCACTCGCCGCAGGCAAGAGAGTGAGACTCTGTCTCAAAAAAAAAAAAAAAAAAAGAATATATACATTTATATGTTGCATATACATATAAAAAACCATTCAGTACTGTACTTTTTTTTTTTTTACCTTAAAACTCTCCCAGGATTCTTCTTTCAATTCTGTTCAATTTTAAAGTGAAAATTTTTACCCATCACTTAACTTTTTGTATAATAAAGTTGTTAAATTTCATATAAACCTGCTAACTCATTTAAGAATATCTCAAATTCAACAAATCCTGAGTGTCAGTCCATGGCCTTTATTAATTCAGTCAATATATTTTTTCCTATTTTTATCTCAAATTATGTATAATACCCCCAAATTTTAATTATCTTTTTCTTATGTGGTTTGTATTGATTAGCATTCCTACTTCATTGCCCCTGATGTAACTGGACTCCCAACAATACCTGAGAGTGTAAGTTTTCTGTTTTCTACTTTAATTATTCTGCTTATATAGTGAATTTTATTTATTTTGGTCTCACTCTTTATGTATTTCTGTATAGAGAAATAGGATAGTTTGTAATTATCTGTGTTTATGAGAAATCATGGCAAAATAAGGATGATGATAATATTTCCTTTTCTTCCTTATGTATCTGCCTCTTGACCCTCTAATATATGGTTTTGCTTAAGGAAGAGTGAGGATAATGATATGAGAAAACTTATTTCTGTCATTTAAAATAGGTAAGATCATAAAAATTTAATTAGGTCCTGAGCCCCCTGTTATCAGGTAGAAGAGATATCTCAGGAGATTGCTTCTGCTGGTAGGGAAGAATGCTAGCAGCGGGAACTGTCTTCACACAAATTATTAATGAAATAACTGTAGTATTTTAGATTCCTTTTATGTAATTCTGTTCAAATCTTTAGGTGTCTTGTACTTGATTTCCTGATTTTAATTTAAAGTAATAAATATTTTATAAGACTTGAGGAATATTATAAGAAATTATAAGAATAGCTAAATTTTGCGTTTTATTTAGAGTCTTAATTGTAGCTCTACCAGGAATATTTTCAGTGATTCAATAGTTATTACAAATTAATAATTTGTAGGAAAAAATTTACATGGATAAGCAGAAGTAACAAATATGCTTTTGTGATTTTGGATAACTGGGTGCAAAGGAGATATTCCCTTACATAGTTTTTCTCCAGCTTCCCTTGGAAAGTTAAAATGAATCAGTAGAAATAATTCAATAATTCTTTCTGAAAAATCAACAGCAAAATAGTATTTCCATATATACTTATTATTTACTCTAGAATTTTACTGTTTTTCTAAATATGTTTTGAAATGTATTCACTGTTTGGTTTCTAAAAGCACATAGGTAGTGAATGAAACCCAAGAAAACAATTGTAAATTTTCTAATATCAAACCAAGACTATCATGGTGTTTTTGTACAGTTGAATTTAGATAACCCCTCTGAAAAGACTTCGCATCAAGCTGCTCTTAGTGTGGACTTGAGTTAGACCATCAGAGCTCTTACCTACATGATGGCCTGCTGGACCTCGTGGGCACCTGCTCCCTGTCCGTTTTCCTTCAGGCTGACTGGCCG
Organism: Indri indri; assembly: GCA_004363605.1. Classification (NCBI taxonomy): domain Eukaryota; kingdom Metazoa; phylum Chordata; class Mammalia; order Primates; family Indriidae; genus Indri; species Indri indri. The sequence goes on from RJWJ010002393.1 coordinate 11,881, forward strand.
TGCCTGGTCTGTGAGCCTGGTCCCTGCATTTCACAGTTTCTAATACAAACCCAAAGTTACTCCCTTCTGCTCTCTCTCCTGTTTACCTTTCTCTTACTTTTATTAACAGACGACTCATAGCTTGATTTGCCAAATGTCACATTTTTAGAGACCATTGCCTTGAAAGTTTTAAAAAAACAAACGTTCTAAGGAAAAACTGCCACCGAGAATAAACATTTTTACATCTCAATTAACACACTTTATTTTTTAAAAAGTCCTGCTTGGGGGAAAAAAAGCAAGGACATAAGCATAAGGCAGCATTCTGTGCTGGGAAATAACTCCCCATCGAAAAAGCATCTTTCTTTAAGATTATAGGAAATACATTGATGTTGAATGCCATTAATTTTGTGAATGAAGAGTACAATTAGCAGGCGAGGTCGGCTTCAGACAGAGAAAACCGGAGACGAAGGTCTCCCCATCCAATTCAGCATCGCTAACTGGCACTGAGAGATTCCGTTGATACGCTCTGTCATGATAACCAATTCGTGCTGGTAAAATTTCTGCCTTTTGGAAATCGAAGAAACAGTTCACTTTCTTAGTTTCTTTCCCAACTACAAGTTTTAGCCTCCTAGGTCACAGTCCACCCGGTACTATACAGTTTCAGTTTATTATTGGGTCTTATTCAGTCTCTTCATTAATTCATTGCATTTTGATACACTTAAGTTTGATTACAAGAAATTAAAAATAAGTAATGAGAAGGAGAGAATTTAAAGTCAGAGTTAATGTAGCTTATCTCAGCTTTGTTCTTCTGTGGGGGAAATAATTTACAGTGCTAAATTAAAGAATCAATTTAGAACATCACGAAATTATGTTTGGTTACAGTGATATAAGGCAAGTCTGACATGGGGAATAAACAAGAGATTTTCCTTAATAACAAAGCAAACAACTGCCTTATAAATCCATCTCATCCTTCGGGTGCTTTGTACACACCGTGTAGTATTAGATTATGATTTTGCTTGTATAATGAATGGTAAACATGAAAAGACTCAACTGTATTTTCTGGGGTAGTGATTTCTCAAGCATCAGTGCGTATAAGAATCACCAGGAGTATTTGTTTGAAAAGCAGATTCTTGGGGGCCGTACTCTGAAGATGACAGTTCAGCAGGTCTGGGCCGGGGCCCAGGAAATTAGCTTCTTTTCAAATACTTGGCCGGGGTCGGGGGTCGGGGGTTGGGGGTTTGGGAAGGTGAGAAATAGTGATCCTCTGCTCACACTCTGAGAAACACTTTCTGGAGTAGGTTATGCGTCAAATAACAATAGTAGATTATTTCATGCTTCATGTGCAGCAGAGTAGTATTAAATTTAATTATTTTAATGAATACCATTTTTAATAATAACGCCCTCTGAACTTGAAGACTTTCTGGCAAGCACATAAAACGTTGTCTTTCGTGTTCGTCGTGAGCTGTAGCTTATGCAGCTGTTTTCCACCTGCGCAGAGAAACCTCACGGAGTACTTCGTCGCGGTAGACGTGAGCAACATGCTGCAGCTGTACGCTAGCATGCTGCACGAGCGGCGCATCCTCATCACCTCCGGCAAATTGAGCACTGTGAGTACTTCACACCTTCCCTGGTGAGCAGCAGGCACTGAGCGTGCACAGAAAGGCCTGCAACCTTGCAGCGTTAGAAGTGTTCCACGCGCACTTACAGGACAATATCTACATACTTCTCTGATATATGGTTTTAATCTGGCTCTCGAAGTACAAAAGTCTGATTTATAGGAGGCCTTCTCAGATGCATTAAGTCAGGTTAATTATTTTTTCTTATCAAGAGATGAGGTTTTTTTTCCCCCTTTTTAACTCTCCAGAGTTCATTTTAGTGCCTTCTACCATATAAAGAATTCTCAAGAGCTATTATGAGATCTTTATTATTCACTTGTGGCTTTTTCCATTGGAGCTACTTGAAAGAAATCAGGGGCCATGATAATAGCTGCTACCCTAACCTGGTAATAGATTCATCTTCGTAGCCAAGTAGTGGTTTGGGAGTAGCTTCTATAATAGTTTGATTTGGAGGAGCTCTTCAGACTGATAATAACTTAAAAGTCAAAGTAGCATTTTTTATAAATCATAGGTTGTATGACACTCACTAAAATGTTCTTTTGGAAGGTGTTCATTACTGTGGTAAAGGCAGTGAGAAGAGGATTTTTCTTCAGGCATAGAAAAATATTCAAAAGTATTTTGCTAGATTTCATAATTTTTTTCTCCTTTAAGCATTAAAAATTTAATATTTTCAACTTTAATTTTTAATGCAAATTAAAATATAGTTTTGAGTAATCTATGATATCTTTATTAAAAACTAGCTTCATAATTTTTTCTCCTTTAAGTATTAAAAAGTTAGTATTTTCAACTTTAATTTTTAATACAAATTAAAATATAGTTTTGAGTAATCTATGATATCTTAAAAACTGTTCAATGCGACATGAATTTTCTTCTTCACAAATTTGTTTAATAAATTAATTCACAAAATTGTTTAATAAAATGTCTTATTCTCCAATAGTAGAAATAAAAAGCTCATTCCATAATATTTTAGCATTTTAGAGTAGAAAGAGTTTTAGGATTTCTCTAAGGTATCTATTTAGTATTTAACAGTACGAAAGATATTTTAGAGAGATAAATGGCTGCCCCAAGGCCAAAAAGCTTGTTGGAGACACGTTATGTGAAACTGGGTCTCCTGATTCTCATCCGCAGCAAGATGTAAGGTTGACAAATACGGTTCTATTATAATCATGAAAAATTGGGATTGTCAAAGAGTAAATAACTGAGGCAAACAAAATTCTAGCATTATGAATGTTAAGACACTTTAACTTGTCTGTGTTCTCCCAATAATTAAAATTTTCACTGTGTACTTTAAAAATGAAAAAAATTGGTAAAACACAATTTCTTCCATGAGCAGGAAGTACATTATTGTCCTATGGTATATAAAAAATATAAGAATGTAAAAAGCTTAAAAGCAACTATTCTTTCCTTAAATGTTTCAGAGATTTCATTAAACAACTCTTTAATAGCTTATTTCTAATTTATGTTAAGGCACTAATCCTTGACCTTCAACGTTACTATGCGTAGAATTTATAGCAGATGTATACACTGTATATATACAGAATCGTTCAAGATAGATTCAAGTAAAGCAGCTTCCCCCACATAGGAAGGGTAAGAAGATCATGAAAGAGAACTTGAATTATGTTTTTTTTTTATCAGTTCAACTGCCCCAGAGAGTGAACCAAAACAGAGCTGGTGACTCAGAGGTGCCATCACTCTCAAGTTTTCACGAACTGTCATAAACAATTGATCTTCAGTTGACCTTGGACATAGCAAACAACTCCCCGAATAACACCAAGCCATCACGATAACAGTTTGTTTTTTAAGTCAGATATAAAGGGTAGTCATGTTAATGTTTACTCTCAACGGCAGATCTAGACTCTCATAAAATTATGCCTAATAATAATTAAACATTTATCCTATGCAGATACAATTCTAAGCATTTCTCATATATGTTTCCTTAATCTTTACAGCAACCTTATGAGATCAAGACTGCTAATACTCCCACTTTGCACATGAACAAATTGAGTCAAAGAGAGACTACCCAGCCACTGAGAAGTGGATATAAATTAAAACAAAGGAAAACTTCAATATTTTTCAGAAGCAAATAGATTTATTTCTAATGTTTTCACAAATAGAGCAGCTTATACTTCATCCGCGTAGCTCACTCCCTCGCTTCTTCAGATCCCTGCTCAAACACTGCTCATTAGAGCGACCCTCCTCCCATCACCACCTAGTGTGAGACAGGAACCTGCCCCCGCCCCCCACCCCCCACCGGCCGCACGTCCGCTGTACGCACTGCCCTTCTGTGCTCACAGCACATGACTTAATAGCTGCTTATTGGCTCCTTCGTTTACTATCTTTCTCATCCCAGTTGGATATAAGCACCAAGAGAGCCTGGACTTGGCTTTGCTGACTGAATTCTTAGTGCCTAGAAAGTGCCTGGCACGTAGTATGTGCCTAATTAATATTTGTTACATGAAGTAATCCTGATATGAATTAGTTCCTAGGCCTACAAGACAGTTTGTATAACTTTTTTAATCATGAGGACAATATTCATATATATATATACATATATATATATATATATATATATATATATCCTTTGTAATCTTAAAAAAATCATGGCTAAAAATGAGGACCAGCAGCAGGAGGGGAAAGAAGAATGGTTTTACTTTAATGCTAAATTAAAGATAGCAGAAAAGGAAATACATAAAAATACAAAATGATTCAGACTGAATTTCTCCACATCTCTTTAAGATGGGTAAGAAAAAAGGAGCAATTGCTTCACTGACTAGTACTTATTTTTTGATATTACTACATTATTTCTCCACACTTCTTTAAATGCATATATTTTTCAGTATGTAAAATATGTTTTCAATTTTCTGCAAAAGTGGGCATGTCAGTACTATAATTCAAAATCTCAAAATTGTATTTTTTCAATTGTACGGTAATGGAAACAACCCCAAAATTCTATGCATAGTAACATTTAAGATCAACGATTAGTGCCTTAACATAAATTAGAAATAAGCTATTTAAGAGGAGTTTAATGAAATCTCTGAAACATCAAAGGAAAGAATAGTTGCTTTTAAGCTTTTTACATTCTTATGTTTTTTATATACCATAGAGATTATAATGTACTTCCTGCTAATGTAAGGAATTGTGTTTTACTCATTTTTGATTTTTAAAGTACACAGTGAGAATTTTAATTATTGGGAGAACACATATAAGTTAAAGTGTCTTAACACCAGTAATGCTAAAATTTTGTGTGCCTCAGTTATTTAGTCTTTGACAATCATAATTTCTTATGATTATGGTAGAATCAGACTTGTCAACCTTACATCTTGCTGCAGATTTTAGCAGTGATACTCTGGTAGCAAACCAGCTAGTCTGATGGTTCTTTAGGTGATGTTTGTAGTTAAAAAAAATTGTAATTTGTACCTTTATAAACTTTAAAAAATTTTGTTTTAACATATATAAACAAATATATAAAAATATTTAATATTTTAATGGGTTCTCCCTCTATATTTTATAGTATGGTATTATGTTAGGACCTGTTATCATAGTTTTTCATGTCTGAGATTAAGGAATTGGGACACAATTTTTGTTTTTATTCTGTTGACTTACATATTATCAAGTACACATGGGAAGGTTTCTGGTAACCCTGAACAAGAACGTTGATTTTATGCATGCTGTAGGCAGGCCCTAGATGTTTCAGCCCCAAGTGAATCTTGGTAGACTAGCAGAACATCATATCAGTGATGCAGAGGAATAAATCATGGTATTACAAACGTGTATCAGTTGACTTATTGCTGTTTTGTGGCCAGAGATGGGGAGGACCGCTGTTTAAAGCCATGTCATTGGTTCTCAAATCAGTCAGGCATGAAGCCTTGTCATATGCCTCTGTAATTGTACTTCACCAGACTTTCTCTAACTAGTCAGCTGGGGCTGTGCATTTTGTCTCAAACACCCGGCTGGCCGGCATCTGACAGGAGCTTTCTCATCATCCTGTCAGTGCTATGTTAACTAGAGTGTATCTCTGTGGCCTGCAGAAGCAGGTGGAGAGGATGCTTCTCTTGAAAGCAGATGTCTAAATGTTAGCCATTATTTTGACCAATGTTTAGTTGGTAAACGTTACCCTCTTAAAGCCTATAAGCACGTTAGTTACAGAGATTTGATTGTGTAGTGCATGTTCTTGTTGGAGTATTCGGAGCAAGCAATATGCTCTGGGTGCTGGAATTATGCTAATAAACTGTAATCTCTCCCTTTGTTATAGTCACCCCCAGGCATTTAGGCATGTGCTTTTCTCTCCTTCTCTCATTAATTCCATCAAGGGCACGTGCAAAAAGAAATCTTGTGATCTCTGGAACACCAGCTATTAAAATGTAGATTTTATAGGTTTAGTCAGACTGAAAGGGAGTCCAGAGGATTTTAACCTTTTTATCTGGATTGTACACATTCTCAATTTGTCTCTTGATGGTGCCACCTGTATCAGCATTTAGTCTCAAACCTGACGCACAGAGTCTCTTTCTGGAGGTTAGGAATTGAACAGTTGGTGCGAGAACAAAGATTGCCCACGCCCTCTTCCTACTTAGGGTTATGGAAGTGTATTTATGCCCCTCCTGTCTTTAAAGCTGCAGCAGAGTGGTGCCGTTAAAAATTGTTACCAGCACCTCTCAGGGAGAGAGATTCTAGGAACAATTTTTAGATTTTTAGTTCTTCCCAAAACCTGTAGCAACCAATTATGTCAGCTGAAATGATAGATAATAAGTCTACGTACTAGTGTGTTATCTGACATGGGTACTGCTATTCTGAGCATTGTGTCTTCGCCCAGTGCTAGTGTGGCTGCTACCGCAGTGTGGGCGTGGGGCCCTCGAGGTCGTCGTGGAAACGCTGTGGGAAGGATGGTGGGGGGTCGGCTGGAGGAGACAGGAAAACCAGAAGTGTTCACGTCTTTCAGCTTTGGTGGTGCTAACAGCTCTGTTTCTCATGAAAATAAGCACATATTTCTACCTTATGATTTGGTACATTGGTCTTCTCAAAGCAAACAATTGGCTTTGAATTCACAAAGCAGAATTTTTACTCTAATAATTATGGGATCATCTAAGGGGTGTATTAAATTGTTATTCCTCTAGGTTCTTTAAGAACCTGCAACTCTGATATCCACAAAAATGACCGGGGATGATTTCAGTTTATTGCAGTATTTTTTTTTCTTTTTCCTATACCCTTCAGTGTTAACTGAGTTATTTTTTATATAGAATAATGACAATTTTATGCTGGTAGTGATTATCAACATTAAAAGTAAGAAAAATATATATTATTTTTGTTTCCTTAGTAAAACTATCATTGAGGGCAATGTGTTTATTTTAAAATGTACCAGATATGTTTACTAGTGTATGTTTTCACATACTACAGATTTTTTTTTTCATTTTTCAGTTAGGCAAGTTTTTCTCTTGTGATGAGCTTCCTTAGGTTTTATGCTACAATTTAACTCATTGTTCATTCAACATTTCTGAAACGGGACTCATCATCTTTTCCCATGATCTCCTTCTCCTATTATGTAGGGCTAATTCGGTGAATACCCCTCCCTCTTATCTGTATTCTTCACCTAAATCCTATAGATTCTACTTCCTTCATACTTTTTTCCTGATCCCTGTTCTCCATTTCAGCTGCCCACTGTCTTCGTTCAGGAGGTCATCCCTTCCCACAAATACTATTTTTAGATCATATATACTGAATTCTAATGTTGTCTTCATTTGATTAAATAATGATGATGATGGTATAATTATAGCCGATATATATTATAGGACATACTTTGAGCTAGTCACCCTTCTGAGCAATTTATTTAAACTAATTTAAATATCACTTACTATGTGGTACCTGCAGTTCTTATCCACAGTAGACAGATAAAAATGTGAATTTTGAAACTTAGAGGGGGTAGGTTGCCCAGGACTGTATATTTAGTAAGTGGCTTACCCAGTTCTGCCTGACTCCAAAGTGTGTATTTTCAACCTTTATGCAATTTTGTCTTTGACAGTGACCGTCTTATAAAACCAAATGCATTTTTAACTTCTGTCCCTGTCCCAATGTGGTATCCCTCCCCTTAAAGAGCTTTGGTTTTTTGTTCTGATCGCCCGTAGTGAAATGACATTTTTCCCTTGTCTTTGCGAGTCTAGTCCATTATCCGTCAATATCTCACATTTATACCTTTCTCTCCTTTTTAATGCCACTTTTAGGGGTAACACTTACCTTCTGTTTGGACCTTTCATTTTTTCATCCTTTAGATTCATTCTATGTACAATGAATCCTTCAGAATAAAAAAAAATCTATCGATTACTCATTGCCTATAACTGCTAAAGCTGGTAAAAGCTATTAATTATCTGACCTCAAACTTTTCTTCCTAAACGTTTTCTTTAGTTATAGTCTACTCAGATCTGTAGACAATAAACTTCCCAGGGTAGGTTTTTTATCTGATTCAGTCACTGCAATATATCGAGCTCTCAGGACAGTGATGATATAGATACATAGTAAGCTTTTAGCAATATTTTTGTGAGTGTGTGCATGAAATTTGCACTTTTGCTCTTCCTCAAATGTGTTTTGAGCGAAGATAACACTGGTGGTATTACAAAAGAAGGAATGAAGTAGGGCACCTCTAACACAGAGGACTGTTGGTTGAAAGACTGTAGTTAAAAGACTATTGAAATAATAAAAGCAAGAGATGGTTAGCCCCTGAAGTAGGACAGTGACCTTACCAGGAAGGTGAAGTTGGATCTTAGAAACGTTAAGGAGAAGTGTGTTGGATGTGGTATCTCCTCGAGAGTAGGAAAGAAAAGAAAGGTATAGAATGACACGCATAGGACAGATCTTCACCAAGCATTTATTTAATATCTGCTTTATGATGGGATAATTCTTGATGTCATTGACTACCAGTCAGTTTTCACTTTATAAGTGTATGTGTGTGTATCCACACAGGCACATATGTATATATTTACATATATATGATGTGTATGCTAAATATACACCTACCTGTATATTAAACATATATAAGGAAAAGATATATAATAATTTTAATATGAAATATATCATGTATATGTGTAATTATTCATTTTCATTAAGTTGTATGTGATTTACACATTATTAGAGTTGTTAACTCCACTTGTAAAGATTCAGAATTTGCTGATTGCTCTGCTGTTGCGATTACCTCTTTTTCAGTTGCTAGTGGTTAGTGATCAGTTTTGTTTTGTTCTTGGTGAGCGATATTTTAAATTGTGGTTTTCAAATATGACTAATAATTAAAGAGTAGCTTCAGACAATCAGATTTGATTTATTGGTTATTTGAAATATTATTCGAAGATACGGTAGTAGTGTGATTATACTAATGATATCTTCTAAAATTAGAGATCTGCGTTTCAGTCCTGACTATTCAACCAATAGATCAGGTGACTTCATGTAAGCTATTTAATTTTATATTTTCTAACCTGAAGTTTCTCCCCCCCTTTTTTTTCCATCTTCTTTTTTTTTTTTCTTTGCTGCTTGGTGTGTCTGGAGAAGCTCCCATGATATGAGCCCCTGCTCACTCTTTGAATGTGGCTTCCAGGGTGCTGTGGTCCACTGTGACCATGGGCTGGCCAGCAGGGATTAGGGTAGGTCACACCCTGAAGTTTCTTATCTTAAAAATGAAGAAATTGGACAACAGTGATCTCTTGGGTCCTTTCTAGTTGTTAAATGCAGTGGTTCTTTTACCGTACAGTTTATTTTTTTAGTAATTGCCAAATTATGTAATCTTTGTATAATCCATTTGGATATACTAATCCATTGTCCTCTGAATGTAGAGTTCGGGTGTTTGTAAAGAGAGAGAATAGACAGGTAAATTTGAGGAATGTTGTAGTGTTAGGCTCCTTAATTTTGGTGGAAAAGTAGAAGAGCCTTCTCCAGGAAAAGCAAAACTACTATTGAATTGACTCGAGAACTAGAAAGCAGTAAATTTAGTGATAGGGAACAGTCTTGTAGGGGAGGAAATGTATTTGAGGGCATTGAAATTTGTATATAATGGGACGGCTGCAGATAATCTTGCTATTTCTGCAAACATTTCCTTATAACTATTACTTAATTTGAATATTAGAGTTTTACTCAAGTGAGGCTAGTTTATAGTTGAGATAATTTTGGAGTTTTCAAATATCCAGCTGCTACCTTTTTTGATCTAAACTTTTTTTTTTTTTTTTTTTTGAGACAGAGCCTCACTCTGTCGCCCTGGCTAGAGTGCCGTGGCGTCAGCCTAGCTCACAGCAACCTCAAACTCCTGGGCTTAAGTGATCCTCCTGCCTCAGCCTCCTGAGTAGCTGGGACTACAGGCACCACCAGGCACAGCTAATTTTTCTATTCTCAGTAGAAACGGGGTCTTGCTCTTTTTCAGGCTGGTCTCGAACTCCTGAGCTTAAGCAATCCTCCCACCTCAGCCTCCCAGAGTGCTAGGATTACAGGTGTCAGCCACCGTGCCCATTTTTTGGTCTAAACTTCTAAATGTGGATATAATTTAAATGTGTTTAAGCAGATGTTTTCTTTATGTTTTCCACTAATTTTTTAAAATTATGCGAGGAATTTATTACATTCACATTTGCAGCAGTTTATTCTGTATATTTGTAGTTATTAATATTTATGTTCTTAAATTTCTGAATTAAGTACTGATTCAGTTGAAAATCAGATGAAGTCTCTAATATATGCTTCTTGGATTTTTATCAATAAATACTTCTTTAGGGGATGTAAAGCTGCGCCTCAGTAATGCATACAGAATGCTAGTTGAAGTGAGTAGTGTCAATCTGGCCAGGCAATGCAGAGACTAGAATAATGGGAGTCGTGATGTGTCAGTATCAGTGTGAGATCTTTACCTGTAAGGTGTGCTGGTAAGAATTGTGCTGTCTTTCATCGTGTGATTATAGTAGACGGATCATTTTTCCGCTGTGTCCATGGGCATCCGATAAATGTGGGTTTTTTCCCCTCGACATACATGCCTAGTCAATTGCTTAAAACACTGCTAAGTTTTGTTAATAGGCTATTTCCAGTAATAAATATAGTTTAAGGACAGGAATAGGTCAGATTTCATATCACAAAGCAGCGCAGATTTGGTTTGCTTTCCAAGTTATGTGTATTTGCAAATACAGGTTGAGATGATAACTTGTAGAACTTTTATCAATGGTCTTATCCTTTTAACATTTTCCGAGAGTCTATTCTGTTAATTTCCTGCTGAAGTTGTAGACTGTAATGCCTGAGGAAAGTTTTGTAAATTGGATCTCTGTCTGTCGTAGCTCCCTAAATTTTTCATGTAAAGGTCAACTGTTCTTGTTTATTTGTTCAGTCCAAAGATGCATTCTCTGTTATATAATTAGCATAAAATACAGTATTTTCAGTCAGTAGGTGCCATTCAAAGCCTCATAACGATGGGAATTTTAAATTTTTGTGTACCAAAGGCAGTTTAAAATAGTGATTGCTGTGGTCTGGACCGAGCCTGCCTTGGCGCACATCCTGGCTTTGCTGCTTGCAAGCTGTGTGATCTGGGCAGTCGGTTTAGCCTTGCCTCAGTGTCCTGCTGAATGGGAATAATGGTGCTAGTCCCTACTTCATGAGATTGTAGTGAGGACTGGATAGATCTGAGTACTCCAAGTACTCACGACAGTGCCTGGCACATGGCGGCACTGTGCAGATGTTTGCTGCTGCTGCCGTTACCAGGGATGGCAGCACCTGTATCAGACTGGTGACCTGGGACTGGAGGTGTCAAGCGCCTTTATGCCGTGACTGAGTTCACCGTTGCTGACCTTCATTGTTAGGTTTCTCTGTTGGATTCCACAGGCCCCAGTTCTTGTCTCTTCATGTGGTTCCTGTATATGCTTATAACTGGAGTCTGTAGGAAATAAACATTCTCAGTGTTTTTATTTCGCGTTAGCCCTTTGGAACTGTATCGGTTCCGAATATCGAGTATGCTTTACGGAAATACGTGTGCACCTTAAAGATAAGGAGTTTTTTCTTAAACCTTTGGTAAATTTATTTTTCTCAGAAAATTATAACAGTTTATTATTCCTACAGTTTTAGAGTATGATGCCAGATACATGTTTTAATTGAAACATGGAAATATTTCCCTCACCCCTTGCTTTCATGAAGAATAACGGTGATATTAAAGAAGTAACTGGCAATATTAGCAAAGCAACGTGGAGTCGCTAACCAGACATATGATCTTGGATAATTCTAGCCCGAAGAAAGACTACACGATGTGTCATCTCTCTTTAAAGATTCAATATATCATAAATAACTTTATTGAGATTCTTTTTCTTACTTGGCTCATTAAATCGATCTTATTTCTTTGTAGTACTTTATCCTGCAAAACAAACTTCTAAAATATGTAGTTTATTTTCTCTCAATTTGCATAGTTCTCAAAATGTTCCAGGTAAATAATTCGTTGTGGCAATCAGTACTCTCTTCAGAGGTACAGAAAAATCTCATCCAGAATAAAATTTTGAGTCTTAGCTGTGTCCTAGAAAGTTCCCCATTGTTGACCCTGCTTTCCTGTCTGATCTTATCTCATGCTGTTCTCCTGCTTCCTCCAGTCTAATCTCACGGCCTCCCCATGCTCTGTGAAGATGCAGAGTGTGTTTCTGTGTCGGGACTTCCGAATGCTCTTCTCCCCAAGTCCATGGTTTGCTCCCTCACTGCAGTTGGGTCTCAGTCGCCACACTGCAGTTCTAGGATCCTCCCGTCTAAAGTAGCCCCTCCATCGCTCTCTAGCCCCTTGCCCTGTTTTAGATTTCTTCATAAAATTCATATCCAACTGACATAATATCTGTTTTACTTGTTTACTGTTTGCCTTCTCCGCTAACACGTAAGCTCCATGAAAAGAGGGACTTAGTTCCGTTCATTGCCTTGGCCCTGTTGCCTAGCAGGGATTTATGTTAGCACATAGCAGGCACTCAAAATTTTTGTTGAATTAAGCAGATAAATTATTACATTTCCAGTTGCACAGTTACCTAATGTGTTTTAAATCGTTTAGAGATGATCTTTACATATATTTTGAAAGTAGATCTGAATTATAGTCCGGTTAAAATACTCTGTTAACCACCTGAATGGAAAAAAAAATATAAGAATATAAAAAGTTGGAATTGATCTTATTTAAGAGTAAAGCATATTTGGTCTATGAGAGGCAGTGCTTACAGATCATCTAGCGTAGAGTTCCTATTTTAAGGATTAAGATACTGAGACCTGGTTATATTAGCAGGTGTGTTGGAGGCCACACAGCTTGTTGGTGGTACAGCCCCAACTTTGTGTCTATAGTATACTTAATTGATACTTTATATATAAATGTGTTTAATTTTCTAGTAAATTTATGTTTTCTTAATTGTATTTTTCTTTACTTGCAACTTCGTTATCTTCTTTACAAAGAATTTGCTGTAAGAGTATTTTCTCAATTTTTAAAGCTACATAGTTCTTGCGTGCTACTGGTCAGTGTGAGGGCTGTTCTTTGATGTGCTTCTGCCTTCTCTGGAAATATCCATTTGGATGCCTCACAGTTAACAGAATCAATATTTGCAAAAGCAAATTGCTTATAGTTCCATTTAAACCTGACCCTTTTGCTATATAATATAATGGATTATTATGTCAAGTCATTCTAGTTATGAATTTCAGAAACTAGAACTGTGGCAGAGTTGTCATGTATTTTTACCTCTCTCTGTCACCTATTCCCCGTATCCCCAAAGTTGCCAAGTCCTGTAGAGTTTCCTTCTCTCCTGGTAGATACTGATTAGCAGGGATGACCCGCTGCCAGATGCTGGCCATAGCAGAGATTTTGCAGCTCTGCTTATGATCACAGAAACCATCCTCTAAGAAACCAGTCAAATTCATCAGATACTGTTGTCTCTCGTTAGTGGGAAATTAATAACTGCATTGAAGGATGACCATTAAGGGGTAGGGGAAGTATCTACATAGCATTTAGTAGAGTACTTTGGGCTCTGAATTTGCTCCGTGAAATAAGTCGCCCTCCTTATAATTCCTCATTTTGAGAATGTATTTTTTCTCTTGCTACATTGTTACTTTCTCAGTAATAAAAAAGGAACACTTTCCTTTTTTTAAGGTTTTAAATGAGCTGTTTTAAAAGTCAATTGTGTGCAGATGGAGAAATTGAGTAATTAGCTGCCTTTCAAAGCTACATAAGCTCTTTTAGCCCATCAGGTTACACCAGAGGGATGGAAAGAGTTGACACTGCTTTAGGGAGACCCAGTTTTCAACCAGGGAGCATCTGAAAGCTCTTGGAGAATTTGACACAATGAGTTAGAGCAACCCCATTTTCATTTCCCTCTAGTTCAAGTTTGTAAGTAAATAAATTTATGGTCTATAATTGTTAAATACAAATATTTGAATGCCTCCTAGTGGCATGTTGTATGCTCCAATTAAGAAATTTAAAAAATATTTATTGAAGGGATACTGTGACAAACTGTTAAAGCCTGTAAGTGCAAGGCACTAAAACCCTTTAATGATAACATCCTAAGTGAAATCAAAAAACATTGTTTGCCATATAAAGTTGATTAGTAATCCGGCTGAAAAAATATAATATCTAGACAAAGTGTATTTCCAATGAAAATTTGTATGTTTTTAGTTCAGATTATTTTAATTGGTTTTTTATTTAATGAAACTATTTTGCACTTTTAAACATAGACAAATGTAGCTATTAGGAAGATATGGATTGCTTTGTGTACCTTTATTCTTTAAAATTAATTATTTTACAGTGTTTTAATTTATTCATATAATAATAAAGTAGAGATAATGGTTTATAGAATCTGTGGTTCACTTTCAGATAGCTTTCTTTTAAAATTTTGATTTTCAAGTTGGATTAAGTGATTTAGTTGGTAACCTTGAAATACAGACCATAACAAAACTTTAAAATGATGAAGAATGCTGATTTAACTATTGCTTTAAACACTAAAAATGACTTTACACCCACAGAAATATAATTTAAAATGGAAGCAAAGTCACATGGAAACAATTCTGATGAGGGTTGGTAGGAGGGAGAAAAAAGTGATATCCTTTTGTTAAGTGTTAAAAAATGTTTAACTGCTTGCCAAAACAAAACAATTAAAATGGCAATTACCTTTAAAATCGCAACAATGTAATTGCAGCTGTTGTGATCTAAAGCTAAGAAACAAAATGTTAATCTGGAATGAACAGTTTAAATATGAAATTATGATATACTTGGCTTCCTGGAGCACAGCTGTCAAGCTTGGGCAGTTCGCTGGTCAATAGTGACATTCTATGTGTCAGTGAACAGAGTCTCCTGATACCATGACCCGCAGTTCACACGTTACTGAAGCTCCAACTGTCGAACATTCAAGTCCCCTGGTATTACTGCAGCTTCCAGACTCTCCTGACTGGCTCATGTTTCATTCTTTGGCAATTTGCCCTAATGATATCCCTCAGGAGCTTTCAGCCTCTTTTCCTTTCCATATTTAATCGTGTTGTATTAATCTGAGTGATGCGCAAACTGTGCTGTACAAATCGTAATTTCCTACAATATTTTTAAGATGCTCACCCAGTGTTTCAGTTCTTCTATTTATGTGTTAAGTTTTGACCCAAGCTCTGTATTTTCAGATGATTATTGCTATCTGCATATGATTCCCAAGAAGCTACTTTTGCTGTTTATGTATTGTTCAGAGTGGTCTCTGAGGCATAAGACCTTCTACATGTAGAATTCATAAAGACAGTGTGATTTATGTCATTACATAAATTGTTTTGTGATCATCATTCATCTTCGAGACCTTGAATGTGCCTCTTCTTTGGAGGGTCAGCGGCTACTTATTTTTGTTATCCTCTTACCAACTTTAGTTAACTGCCTGTCTCCACGGGTCGGCCGCTCTCCTGTACCCGATGCACTGGCAACACATATACATCCCCGTGCTGCCCCCGCACCTGCTGGACTACTGCTGGTAAGCTGGCATTCGCCAGGCTCCTCGAAATCTAGGTTTCACGATTAGGAAAGAAAATGCGTTTATTTGTAGATTAGGTAAACTCGGGGTCTGTATGAAAGAAGTTGTGGAAGCTTAATGATTAGAAGTAAGTACTAAGGAGTGATTTTATGAGTGACAGAATAATTCTTCTCAAAGGCAGCAAAAATTTATACTTGGCAAGCATAAAGTTCTTTGGATTTTTTGAATTTCTTCTGAGTCATTTAGATAACTAAATGCATAAGTAGAAACAAACACAATCAGGTTGTGGTTAGGAAAATAGTGCAGAAGTTGTGGCATTAATTAGAGAACCCAGTATCTCAGGTGTCAGAGTGTGTCTGCCAAGTCTGCCGGAAACCACACTGTCTGTCAGGACAACTTCCCTGTATCTCTCTTTCCTCAGTAGCACACCCAGTACCATGTACCAGCAAACGGGTTGCCTTTAATCCAGGAATTCTCAAGTTTCGGGTTTAATTCAAAGTCTCAGCCGTACGCCACTATGGAAAGTAATGCTGCAAAGTGTTGGGAGTAATTCTGAAGAGCTTCCTAGTCCTAGAAACAACTCTTAGTGATCCAGCCCAATCTGCATTCCACCAGGCCTCTTGTCCTCATCCTCCGAAGGAGTCCGCGTGCTTACAGTGAGGCCAGACAAGGGTTGTGCTCCCTGAACGGCAGCTTCAGGACTGGGGGGTAAAATGTTGTCTCCATTGCATATTCCTTTTCTGCAGGCATAGCTTAATTCTTAGGAAATGTGATGAGGTTTTTCCTCTAAATCCTGTCCACACATACATAGAAGGAAATAATTTTGACTATAATGTATTTGTTTATATCACAGCTAATGTTACTAAAAACCAAAACTCTTTTAGAATAAATATATTCATTTCACTTTCTATGAAAGGCAGAAAGTATTTAAGGATTAAAATGATTTAAGTTCATACATACAGGTTTTCTTTTAAGTTTCTGTGAGTAAGCCTGCTCAGAACAGGTGATGGTAATGACAACACATGTGCTTGCCCGCATATCGATTATACCAGTATATTGTGTGTCTCCACAGCACGGTGCCATTGTTAGTGTTCACGATGCTGCGAAGATGCCTGGTGTCCTGCCACCACTGTGTTCTGCGGTTTAATAACTAGAAAGGAGAAACAGTTTTACAGGAGACTGCAGGAATGCAGTTTAATTATATTGTGAAGCGTCACACACAAGTCTAAGAGGAAAGCTAAATCTATAGATAGGCTCTTTTATTATTCGTTTTAGAGTTTTTCTTTGACCAGCATACATGTAGTATTTTAGCATCCTCGAAGGCAGGGACTGTAGTCTGTTGATGTTGACATACGTGGTAGATCTTTGCACATAGATTTCAGTGATTAAAACTGGTTTATTTCAAAAACATTTTTTATGAAAGCATTTGAAAATATATTGAGATACAATTTTTAAAAATATGTCAAGTTAATGGTTCAGAACTAACACTTCTAGTTATGAGGTTTAAAATTATATTTCATCATATATAATGTTAATGACATCTTAATTTTTCTATTAAAATGTTCTGACCTCTTAACAGTTAACACACCTTTAAGTTCAATTCTGTATAATGAATTACACATTTAGGGCTTTCCAAAATGTTATTTAGAATCTATTCTATGACACAGGCAGTTCTGTGCTAATTCTTTCCAGAGCTGTCTTTCTGATACTTCTGTTGCTGCCATCAGATCCTTCTTTCTCTGCCGCTTCCACTATAATGAAGGAAGCTTGTTTCATATTTCAATCCCTGGAATTTTCTTTCTAGTTTTAACATCTAAAATAGCCTTTGGGATGAGTTCTGACAGTCTCCATGCAGACACCTCCCTGGTCCAGAGGGTAGAACAGTGGTACTCACACAAGGAGTATCTGAACCCCGCTGAACCTTAGGGTCACAATGACAGGCTCAGCTTCTATCACAGGAACTATAATATTATATTATACTTAATATGATTTTTTTTTAGACTAGCTAAGGCTCTGGCTCTCTTTCATTGTCAAAAAATTTGGTGGATCAGCCTGGCGTGGCAGCTCACACCTGTAATCCTAGCACTCTGGGAGGCTGAGGCGGGTGGATTGTTTGAGCTCAGGAGTTCGAGACCAGCCTGAGCAAGAGCGAGACCCCGTCTCTACTAAAAATAGAAAGAAATTAGCCAAACAACTAAAAAAATATACATAGAAAAAATTAGCCGGGCATGGTGGCGCATGCCCATAGTCCCAGCTACTCGGGAGGCTGAGACAGTAGGATTGCTTGAGCCCAGGAGTTTGAGGTTGCTGTGAGCTAGGCTGATGCCATGGCACTCTAGCCAGGGCAACAGAGCCAGACTCTGTCTCAAAAAAAAAAAATTGGTGGATTAAACTGTTTCCTAGAAAAAATGATTTTCTTCCCTCTGCATCCTCAAGGTTAGAATCATACTGATGTATATGCAAAAGGGAGAAAAATGTTACATATCATCCCTTCAGTCTCATGGGCTTTGAGTAAATAATATTTATATAGCAGTTCAAAAATAGCACCAGGAAGATTTGATAGGAGTAGATATATCTTTGCTAACTCTTTGACGTGATTGAGAATTTCTAAATCCTGAGATAATCCTCCCTCCACAAAGTCTTTCTGTTTTTGAACCTGGTGGCTCTGCTGTGTCACGGAGTGTGGAGAGCCACGGTGCCACCTTGTGACCATGGGTGAACAGCGCTTCTTGATCTACTGGTAAAGCCCTGTTCCTCTGTTGGTTCATGCGTTCATTTATCTATTCATTAAACATTTAGTGAGCACCTGTTTACCGAGCTGTGAATATGTAATGTAATGAATAAGAGTTAGTATCTGCCCTTGTGAGATTTACAGATAGGAAGAAATCTACACATACACACGGAGAGTGGAGCGTACTACCGAGATGCTCCGAGTGCTCCGGCAGAGGCGTACAAGAGAACCACGAATGCGAGTGCAAAGGAAGAAGTAGCCCACACTCCCTGGCAGGTTAGGGAAGGCTCCTGGGAGAAGTGACACCATCCTCAGTGTCCCCTTAATCAGCTAACACAAGAGGACTGTCATGTGCAAGTCTGTGCTGTTGCCAGACACTCTTCAACCTATCTGAGTCCGTAAACACGGGGGAGGTGGTGTGACTCGAGCACCAATAAAGTTATGATCATTTGTTATTTCTTCAGGGAACGGTTGAGTAACTCTTTTTATTTAGGCTGTCCATCTGACTCTTCTGTGGAAAGAGCAGATTTAGCTTCTAAGAAAATAGTGTTTGAAAAAATAAATAAAAATTACGTCCTTTAGACTACCCTAGTAGACTGCCGTTGCAGTCTATGTCATGGATGGTCTCTTTGTAAGAAAACCTATAAAATGAAAAGCCTATTTTTGAGTAAAGATGAACTTGCTAACAAAAAGCAGCAGCAGAAATAATGGAGCCTTCTGAATCTGGTCTTTGCAGAATGACTTCATTGACAGAAGGTTCTAGGACAGTTTTGCACATGGATGTCAAAACATCTGTGTTGCCAAGAATCTCTTTCTGACTTATTAATGCCCTAATCTAAATAGGAAATTTCAGCAAGGGTTGCAAAATTACTTTTTGTTAGATTTAGCTGATTTCATATTAGGATTACAATCCATTTTTTGTGAGGAAGAAACAACTATTCAATTAATTCTCTATTCTGTAAAACATCACAATTATTTTAGGAAATTAGGCTTCAGATTAATAATGTTTACAGTTCTCACATCTGTTATGTTCTGGATTTTGTTAGAAATTAGTGAGAAGAAAACATGTGGATGATACGCAGTGATCATATTTTAAAAAGTTTCAAGTTACTATATTATTAACTTCTACATAGGAGCTTTTTATTGAACTTTTTGTTCTAGCTTAATAATTTTTACAAATTTATTGTTTATACTTCTAAAGATTAGTAGCTTTCATAAAATTCTAAAAATGTTTTCCTAGATGTATTTCCTAGTATTTCAATAGGTTGTTTAGCACTTTTGTCTCTGATTTTAAGAATTCTTATCCACTCAATATCCCTTCCACATTTGTAAAGTAGACATGGGGATTATTGTTTCTAGAAGGGTTAAATGTTTTGATTAACACTGTTTTATTAAAATATGCTTTGAAACCTGAGATACCGGGGACTCTTCGTGTATTATAAATCTTGTGGGTAGGGTAACCTAACCTGGGGCAAATGGGAGGTTTGCATAGTGACTTTGGTAATTTAATACTATTTTGGATGTGTGGAGGGCTTGGCGTATTAAAGATCTTGGGAGTTGCCTAGCTTGTTTAGTCAAAGTTGCCCAAACCCGGTCATGGAAGCCCAGAATAGCTAGTGACGGGCATTTTATGTCTTCTGTGGAGTTCCAGAAGGAATTCCAGGGATGAGAACTTGAACTGGGGCAGTGACTGGCCTTCCCTCACTCAAGCAGAAGTGGAACAGCCCATTCATTCCCCCCTTTTCCTTTCGAAGGCAGAAAATCTGTTAGATCTTAAGGATATCAAGGCCTATAAATAGTTCTCAACTTTCAGTCAAGTGAAGAATCCAGAATATCAGATCAATTCCAGATGGTCTGTTGCATAAAAATTAAAAAAAAAAAATAGGAAGGAACAAAGCTACCAAAGGCAAAGACAACCGGCAATTAGAATCTAGTATGAGAAGAAGTAATGACCTGGAGTGTACAGGCTAATGAGGAGCAAAATAAGAATTTAACACTTCTGGTGTGAAGTCTGGATATGTAGTTTAGTGTTTAGCCATCCTTAAATTTGGAACTGTTTGAGGTTGCTTTAAAATCTCTGGATCTGTCAAGGTGCCTGTTAGTTTTATCTATTACT
The DNA here is from genome assembly GCA_004363605.1 of Indri indri. Taxonomy (NCBI): domain Eukaryota; kingdom Metazoa; phylum Chordata; class Mammalia; order Primates; family Indriidae; genus Indri; species Indri indri. Next base: position 32,257 of record RJWJ010002393.1, read on the forward strand.
GGGTCTCAGTAGCAAAGTTAACACACAGTAGTTTGGACAGCTTTGTTCTAATAATGACAATGATGTTTAGAAAATTATGCAAATCCTTTGAGAAAGAGGATTATCTGTTTGCATTAAGAGAAAAGGTTTGCATTAATAGAGCACAGAGATGTCTATAAAAGAATTGCCCAAAATGTTTTGTTTTAAAATAGCTGTTTGTATTTCATGAGAAGAATTTCTGAAATAACTAGTAATTTTGATTTTATATATTTAAAATTACTTAATATCTGTCTTCTCTACTGGAGTATAAGATCCACAAGGGAATATATTCTGTTTATGTGTTTATTATTGTTCCCAAACCTCGACCTCATGGCCGGGCACTTGGTATGCTCCAGGTATCATGTGTTGAATTACTTAATTCAAGATCACTGTCACATTTAACTATTTTAAAATTTATTAAAATTATTTTATTAACAAAAGTAAAATTTGGATAAATCTGAATTTATAAAATTTAAATAAAAGACAAGGTACTTGAAGGGAAAGAGAGCACAGTAGGTGAGGAACTTGTTTATTTTTGTACCTCTAGTTCCAGAACTGTGCTGGACACACAGTAAGTCTCAAGATATATTTGCTGACTGACTCAATAAATATTTGGGGCATAGTAGGTATGAAACAATGAAGACATACTAAAAAATAACATAGAAATAAGAATTTAATTGAATAGGAAAAGATGTACAAAAGAAATGTAAATAAATTTGGTGATTATTTAGTATATATTTGCTATGAGGTATATGGAAAGATTCAACCCAAGACTATGGCCCAGACTCTGATACTCTTCTTAAATAAAAAGGTTTTTAGGCATTGCAACTCTTGATTTGATTATAAATGATTTTGTGATTTTTATAGTATATTTTATATATTTATATATATAATATATATAAATATTTTATATATATATTTAGTATATTAATGGCCTCTCAGATTAAATTTAAGTTTTATATATTAAATAATTTTGAATATCTATAATGTGTTATGCTGGAACTGACCATCTAAAACATTTAAGTTTTTAAACATTCTGAATTACTTATATTGTTGTTTCAGTTTTAATGACCTGTATGAATCTGTGCATATATGTATTTTTAATTTAGTGCCCCAATGCCATACCTGATTGGAATACACTCCAGCCTCATAGAGGTAAGTATCTTTCAGACATGGGATAGTGATAAAATTAATAAAAGTAGTAGTTGAAACAATTTTGTTTTGAAGGAATGTCAATTGAATAGTACAAAGCAATGACTACTTTTATGTTTGGATTATACTTAAATGTTCATTTTAAAAAAGGTAACATTGAAATGATTTCATTTACATTAGTATACTGAATGACCATTTTCAATAGCATGAAACCATGGAAATAGGTTATATTTGGTAGACGTTACATGGTATGTTTTAAATACTGAAATAGTGAAACATCTTGACTTTTAAACACCTTGAACTTAAAATCAGTGAGATTTCAGAGAGATTCCTATAAAGTTAGCGTGTACAATAATAAACAAAAGGCTTGGATTAAAACAGAAGACTTGGGTCAATTGAGTGGCATCCTTATCCTGGATGATTTCAGTTTTATTCAAATAAATTTCTCTTTTTGCTGGTTTTGCAGATTTCATTTTAACCCAATTTCTAATGAGCAACCTTAATGAATTAGGCTTGGTTTTCTTATTACTTGTTGTAGATACCATTAGTCCTTACTTTGATCAAAGAAGAGTCTGTTGATGTATTTCAAAACTCCTGAGGATCATACTGGGAGAGAGTCATGCCCCTGTAGGAGGCCTGGGTTATGGAATTGTGCCTGTGCTCCAGCTTTGGGCATTTTTTTCTCTTTTGCAAAATGCTAGGGCAACATTTTTTGTTTCAATATTAATAAAAATACATTTTAATGGATTTCTTTAGTAGGTTTTTAATGTTGAAGTCTGGGTTGGATAACTTTATGACCCTATATTTTATTCATTTTTTAGAAAACTTGTTCTTATGTCAAGGCACTTATAGTGAAAGGACAAATTATGTGAAATAAAACATGAATGGATAGGTATTTAATCTGTTATTAGATCATAGAATATATGACTGGCATTTTATTCATCAGTAATGTGACTTTATTCAAAATCTAACCATAGTTGGGTGCTTTGAAGAGTCGTCAAATTTGATTTTTATGTTAGTATATATTTCTCTCCTTATTTAATGTATCTAATAGGATATGTAATTTTTACAATATATTTATAGAAATGAAAAACATTCGAAATTGTTAGTTACCTGTTGATGTATTTTTTTTGCGTAATGATTCTACATCAACTTTTAAAACAAATGATTCAGTTTTTCCAAAATAATATAGAAAGGGGTATACGTTTTTAAAGATTCAATTAAATTTATCACATATTTATTGGACACTTATAGAGAAATCCAGTACTATTTTTAAGGAGAAAATTTAAGAATTATTTACTTCTTGAAAGTGTTGTCTTGGAGAGATAGTCTTGTTAACTTTAAATGGCTTCTATTATTAAATGAAAACATTTAGAACCATGATTAGATTGGCTGACATTTCTGTACTTTTTACACTCTGGACTTGTTCAAGGGTCTTAATAGTCAGCTTTATTTTGTTTATTTGATTTAATAGTGAATGAAAAGGTATACTGGGAACCTCCGGAATTCTTTAAACCAGTTGGGTACCATTTATTAACTTTCTTTTTAATCTTTTACAAGGTGATGTATATCCTGCAATTTCAGTCTTATTATGTCATTATCAGTTTTTTCCCCACTAAAATTTCTATCTTTTTGGCTTTTTATTTTATCAAAAATTGTCTTATAATTAAAATACTAATATAGCTATTTACATATTTAATATGCAAGACTGAGCTGAGTAAGTTTTTGCATTTTGTTTGGCAGTTACAACCAATTTTTTCCTATCATAATAGTCAAAATATTCTCTTATTCTATCTCTACTGGTCAAGATAGTTTCAACACATTTTATTAGGTTTATAACAACTTCTAAATATAGTTGTTCAAAGACATGAAATTAATGTTCTTCTGTATCTTTCTTTCATTTATTTTTATGAAATTATGAGTAAAAGGTGGCCAGAAATCTCTTTGTAAAATAAAAATTTTCTTCTAAAATCAAGGATAAAAACATTTTGTTCTCCTTTGAAAACTAGACTTCAGGGATGAACTCAAGGCAGATTAAGGCCTGTAGTCGTTAGGAATAAATTAGTAGAGGCTACAATTGTGAGGGTTATCTTATTTGTTTTAATATACAAAGGACTCTAAATGAAATGTCGAACCAATTTCATAAGATCATGTGATTGCTGGCTCTGTGACCTTGCTTTACATCAGTGCGCATCATGTACATTTGTAGCCACACTGTGTGGAAGGGTTAGTATCGCTGGTGTACTTGAGCACCTCACCGATGTTCTTAATGAGCCTTTTAGTCTGGGTCACATATTATTTTATTTTTGAATAAAAAGGTAAATTCATTTTTTGTATTTTCTCTTAATGTTATATGTTACAATTTTATGAGATAATATGAGACAGAGAAAGAGGCACAATTTTATATACCGTGTATGACTTCCCATGCCCAGTTAGAAAAAAACAGCAAAAGCCTGATTTGGAGAGAAAAAAATAGATAAAATATTGATACTAATCCAAACATTTAAAAAATTAAATTATATACTTTTTTTTTTTTTTTTTGCTTATTGGAGTTCTCACTTTAGGGGCTGTTAGTTTATTGATTTGGAATGAATATTATTTTCCATTCTTATTGAGTGGTCCCTTGAACTGAACTTAATGTTCAGCTATTATTAGGCTTTTTAAAACTAAAAGCAATTTTGAAAAAAGTATACATGTTATATTAATACCAATTTCCTTTATTGAGAGTTTAGTGTTTAATGTCAACACAAAACATTTTGAAGGTCACATAGCTATTATCCTAGGCTATTTATAGACTAACTCATCCCTTAAAAAATATATCAGATTTCTAGATTATCTTTACAATTTCTATCATAAGGAAACTTAAAAATGAAGATGAAATCAAAATTATGACATAATTTTTCCACACAAATGTCATTAATTATATTTTTGTTTATAAAATAGGTTATTATTATAGTTATACTATAGTTAATCTTTCAATAACCACACATTTATGTATTTAAAACCTTTTTACATATATGTATACACATGGAAAGGAAGGGAAATAGTTTTTATAGTAGTATTAATAGTGTCATCATTAGGAATTCTCTGCTAATATCTTAGTTAATATCTAAGATGGCTACTATCTTAGTCTTACTTTAGAATAATTATAATGTCTTTTACAAGGTAGATTTTTAGAATCATATGTCCCCTGAGAATGCACACTCTACATAGATATTGTGGTTTTCTTAACACAGAAATTTCCTACCCTAGACTAATATCACCCTAGCAAATTTAACATTCTACTTAATATGCAGAGATTTGAAATTCTAAATGGATCAGAGAAAGTTCAATCATGCTAACTTAAAACAATCAGTTGAACCAATTTAAAATTTAAGGTATTTAAGTAATAATTTTCAAAAATGACTATCTTTATAAAACATCACTTTAAAAATACTATACTAAAATTATTAACCTATTGTTAGTTGACCTATACAGTTATGAAATTCTGAGTTCATGAATATATTTTATTAATGAACACCTTATCTATCACTGAGGATTAATACTATTTGCTATAATTTATGTAAGACTAATAGAATTATATGATTTAAGTATATATATTAGTTTAAATAGGAAAAATAAACCATAAATGTTTCCTTTATTTAAAGATGAAAAATTTGATAGAAGGGGCAAGGGAGGACGAGGAGAGGGGTAGAAAACTTACCTGTTGGGTACAATAAACACTATTTGGGTGAAGGACACACACTAAAAGCCCCGACTTAAGCATTATAAAGGTATCCATGTAACAAAAACATTTGTACCCCCTTAATGTTTTGAAATAAAAAAATTGGTAGAATTCTAATTTGTTATCATTTATGGAAATATTGAGATAATTTAACTATTTTGACTAAGCTTTTAAACAGATAAGACAAGTCAAGATAGTCGATCCGATAGGCAATTAAATGAGATTATATTGAAATTCATGTGAAAAATCTTACTAACAATGAATTCCACATTACTATCCTCTCTTTTATTTTCTTATTCAACTTTCAGTCCTCATCATCAACATATACCTATTGGTATAGAAATACAGAGAAAATATTTATTAATTTAAAATGTAGTTTAATACTATAGTTGTTATTGGTTTATGTTATCCCTGCAGTATATTTCATGCTAAAAATAGATACAGAGCTGGCTACAAATTCCTGTATCATGGGACTGAAATTCGATTGATAAATTTTAGAGGATGTAATTTTTTACAGTTTGATGTAATTGTGCCTATTTTGTAAATCTTTGTTGAGATATCTCTTTGGTAGTTATGTTTAATGTTAGATGAGCAAATGTTCTGTTTTAAGCATTTTTACCAAATCCTTTTGAATGGGTTGTATTCAAACTTCCTTTCTCAGAAGGCAAAATTATTTATATTCTTTTATAATATAAGATTTTCCTTTTTTCTTTTCCCAAACCTAATCCATTAAGATAATTTTTAAATGTGTTTCCAAGTGCATCATAGTTTTGTAGGAAAAGAGTACTAAGATTTTTGTTTATAATTGTCGTTTTTAAACAGAGAGTGAAAAACAAATCGTTGGACGATGTGGTCATGTTAAATGTTGATACAAACACTTTGGAATCACCGTTTAATGACTTGTACAACCTGCCGAGTGACGTGGTAAGTCTGAGGATATTTTGTGATGAACATGCACGTTTTCTCCTAGACCATTGCATTATGAAGTTATTTTTCCCACTTTTTGTATCTGAAATAAAAGGGTTGGGTATGTGCATGGGGTGTGAGAGGAATTGATGTAGATTCTGTATTTAGTATTTTTACCTTTTGGCAGTGGAGGAGATACTGAATGGAACATCACATTCCTTATTGTAAAAGTAGGATCATAATTAAAAAGCTAGATGCATTCATTAGGCAGAGTTCCTTCAAACGTACGTCTCTTCATCTCATCTTAATCATTATATTACAAAGTAGGCATTTCTGTCTGCCTGGTGGCATGTCTTGCAAAAGAATGAGAGGGTTTCTGAAGGCTGGAAGAAGAAGGGGGCCAATTACCGGCCCTGGCTTCCCTGCCACCTGCCAGCGCTTTTCCTTTTAATTAATGATCCGATGTTACTGGTCAATATAATAAGAAATGCTTGTACAGTTGGGGTCAGAAAATTCTGGCTTTGATCTCCCTCAACTTTCTGAAACATTTATTTGTTTTCTCTAAATTATTTCAGTTTTATTTTAATCTTTTCTATCCTGCTGAGGGCCAGGAGAATGAAAACCTACACTGTTTGTCATTTGCTTTGGCAGAGCAAAGACTGCTTGCTTAGAATTCTATTTGTAAATTAAACTGCAAACCCAGTTTGTCATAAAAGACATCTGATCCTTTTGAAATGACGAAAACTGTCTTTTGTCTGTAAAGGCTGATAAATTAAGTGCCAGTTCTCTTCTGGTCTTTGATCTCACAGAGGGTTCTGTGTGTGTGCGTGTGTCTGCAGCTTATAATGGGACATATTCTGTATTTCATGTTAAATAGTCTCCAAAAGTGCATTTTTTGGCCTGCATATTCCTTAGTACAGGGCAAAAATGCAAACTAGTACTGTTTCTGTATATATTTTAATGGCTTTTTAAAAATATCTTTATAACATAGTTCTCAGTTAAGATAACTTCCCTTTTAAAAAAATCAAAGCATTCATTCTTTTCAAGGATATTGAAATTTGGGAATAAAAAAACCTTCAGAATGTATTTTCTGTAATATTGCAAATAGTTTGAAATCCATTATTAAGAAGTTTGAGAAAGTGAACTTAAAAATCCCAAACTCAGAAAATACAGTAATACTAGCCTTGATTGTTCTTATGGCCAGTGACAGCAAAAATATGATTTGAAAGTCAAAATCAAATTATTAATGCCCATAAATAACCTAAAATTCTTGCTGACCTTGAGGCACATTAAAATTGAACTACTCTATCTTTCTATAGTAAAATTAATCCTACATATGAACAAATCTAAATTGTTCGCTAAAGGCCAGTCAAAAATTCTCTTTTTAACTCATTATAACCACATTGCCTCATTATACAATTTTGCAGAAACTGCTAGAAATTATTATAGTTATTAATTTAAAAATCCATCAAAGTGGTCTTCACTGGATAAAGAAATAATTATGAAAATAGAATCTCAACTTTTAAGAATGTTTTCCTTATGTGCATGTATTTCCCACTGTTAATCCCTAAGGAGAAAAAATTGTTAAAAGAAAAAAGAAGAAAAAAAATTCAGCTTTTCTGTATATGATATTAAAATTTTTATAGTCAGCTTCAATGGTGGATGATTCCTTAAGGAAAAACAATCTTTGAAATTTCATTTTTTGATGGGTGATTCTTGATTCTTTTCTAATTGAGAAGTACTACTTCCTAGTAGGATTAGTTTGATAATTAAAGCATTTATTTAAATATATATGGAGAAGTTAAATATATAATGTAGAAGTCCAAATATATAATGTAGAAGTCTATATATATAATGACAAAAGTGAACATCTTGTAGTTTACTCATAAGCAACAGCATAACTAAACATAACTGAAATATTAAAAATGTAGATTAAAAAGGAACACTGAAAAGTGGTATAGATTGATTAAATACATGCTTGAAATTAAGGGCCGTATACTTACAGACAAATTTGAAGATTGCAGAAATCAAAATAGCTCTGGGCTGGAACTAAGACTATTTACTGAAATTATGAGATGTTTTAAAGTTATAGAAATTTTCTAAAAATATTTTGGGTGATTGTTTGATGTATCTCTAGTAAATTTAGCTTTTTCCTCAGTTTTCCAAAGCTGTCTCTTATTATAATTCTAGAGGAAATACAATGAAATATCACATCATATTTTTACAATTATGTTTTAAATGAGATGTGTTAAAATCACAAATGATCTTACCGAAATTTTTTATTCGTGATTTGAATTAATAAAATATACTTGAAACCTGAAACATTACTATTGTATTGTTTGATTGTTTAATAAGTTAACTGAGATTTAAACGGGGGGACTTCTAACATCGCTCACCAGAGCGTTTAAATGACATGCGCAGGCCGGACGGCCCCCTGTGCATGTGCTCTCCATTACGCGTCAGACTGACACTGGTCTTGGCTGCTCCGAGGTCAGTGGTCACAGTCGTCCCGAATTACTGCTGCTTTTTTCCTGTGGACCCTCTGCTGTGTTGCACGCTGTAATCTTCTTAATGGCTTCATTCCAATATTCACACATAATATTTTAGATTTATTGACTGTTAGAAATACTACCATGCCAGTAGCAGTTCCGCTACTCTTAAGGTATTTAAAATTGGAAAAATAAATCAGGGCAAAGCTTTCAGGAATCCTTTGTTTTCCTTAAGGGAGGGGAAAAAACTTTCTTCCTGTCTTCTGACAAGAACACTTGTTTTTCAATTTCATCATTTCAGTATAGATTTGGATCATTAAAAGAAAAAAAACATTTTATTGGGAGTGATTTTAATGATATTGATTATTATTACACAGAATAACTTTTAAAAGAAGCAGATCCATTAAAAATATACTTTTGTAGTTTTTGTGTATGAATATATTGTGACTTTACTTTTTCAGTCGCTATGCCAAATAGACACCTTCAAACATCTGTAGTTTGAGTGTTTTGAAATAAAAAAAGTAAATTTTAGGGCTAAGTAACAGTTCCAATTAAAGTTAGTGTTATTGTGGTATTTTTATAAGGGTGGGAAAACACAACCAGTTGAATTAATTAAATCATTTGAAATCTCAAATGTGTTCATTTTAATTTATGAAAATGCACTACTGAAACCTTCCATTTTAAATATATACACAAATTTCTATTACATATATAATTTAAAGTGTTCTGTTTCTAAGGTATTACTGCTCATTTTAATATTTATCATCAACATTTTTAAAAAGTAATTTGGAGAATTATTACTATTTCAGAAATAAATAGGGTAAGCCACTTATTAGAAAATTAAGCTAGTAATTAGAATTATAGTAAGTTTTAGGAATTCTGTCTTCATATGAAATTAAGTTAAACAATTATAAACTAAATCCTGTAGATGAAAGCAAGTTAGAATTGACATCTGAAAAAGTTAGATGCATTAGAATATTCACTACAAGGGACAAGTAAATTTTAACCTGTATTGTTTAACTGTTTGAATAATTTTAACTAGTTGTAAAAAATAATTAGAGTTAGGTCAATACACTTATGTCTATTTTAGATAAAAAAGTCAAGGCACAGAAAGTATACTGTTAATGGTATATCTGGAGTTTTAGTTCATAGAGGTTGATCCTCAGACCTGTACCCCAAACACTAGCCCATGGTCCCTCTCATATAAACAGGTTATACAATGTAATGAATAACTCTTAAAATTTAATATCTATGCTTATTTGACATTCTAATCTTGTTAAGGAAATATCAGTCTGATCCATTTGATTTAAATTGGAATTTTCTGCACTGTTTTTAAAACTTCATTTTCATCTGTAGATAATACTACTGGAAAATAATTTTCTATTTTCTATTAGGGTATATAGAAGATATAATGGACTTAAGAGTTACACAGTTTATTGGAGACCATTGTATGTTATAGCTATATTTTGTGTGAAGCATATTTAATTACTAAAACGTTGAAAAGACCTTATTATAAGTTGGTGTTATCTATTAATAAAAGACCTCACGTGGTGTAGTGAAGCTTTCAGGAATTGTACGAAGGAATACATTAGTGGTTTTATTGTGATATGAAAAGGAAAGACACAGATTGCTCTGAATTATCAAAAATCATTAAAAGCATAAAGAACTGAAGAAAACCTCTAAAATTCTGACATTCAATAAGATCTTTGAATACATTCAAATCAGTTTATTAATTTGGGAATAAATTTGGAAATGAATTAGCTTTTTCAGTGAATTTTAAAAATCAAATTTTTTAAAAATAGTAAAGTATATAAACAAATTATTAAGCTCTTAGAACCACACAAATTGTCAGTAGATATTTTAATTCATTGAATATTTCCTCTAACCTAACATGATGGTTTAACATGTTAAATTGTCGTAATATTCGTCATAAAGAAAAAAAAGGCCCCAGGGAATGTAATATTAGTTCCAGGTTTGCCACAGTTCCGCTGTAACCCTCACTGTGTTTAGTGGTGGGCGAAGTCCCCCACGAGTTTCTAGGGTGGCCAGGTTAGAAAGATAACACAGTTTCATTCAGCGTCCAGAGTGATTCGGAGAGCATTTCATGTAGTTGATGGAGTAGACTGCGGGAGACAAATATTGCCTCCAGTTTGCTCTGGAGAAGCGTGGTCCTGCTCTGTCTTTGGAATTCAGGCATCTGGTTGTGCGTCGCCCCTACCGAACAGCCCTGGTACAGTGCCTTGTAAATAGTAGGCACTCAGTGAACGATCACGGAAGGGAAACACAACTGCACCTCTTTTATCTTTTGTAATAGAAGTTGCTTTTAAGGTCCCTGTTAATAGTTACCCCCTAGAACATTTTATAAGGATATTTTCATTTAACTTTCATGCTACTGAAAACGAGAAACCTGGAAGCATATTTAAAATCTACTTTTTGACTATGAGCGCAACCTTTTACTTCCCGTCCCTGGAAAAGGAGACTGCGTTGAGGCCGCAGTCATCGTGCTCCTCGCACTCGTGCAGGCGAGCATGGAAACCCACCGTTCTGGTAAAGTGATTTTTGGAGAAGTGACTATTTACAAGTTTTTTTTTTTTTTTTTGGTTTGTAGGTAAACAATTACAGAGTTTGCTATTTTCCCTACTGTTTTCTTGGTGTGTGTATTTTAAAATATAAACCTTAAACGCAAAAATGAAATGAAAAATAAGAGGAAAACCCCAAACCTAATTGCACTTCTGAGCATGTAAAGGATTTTTATTTTCTCTCAGTGAACGAGGGAATCTGTCCTTCCCGCTGCAGTGGTCCAGGCTGTGGTAATCTCCATCTATGTCTCTGTGGTTTTCCATTCGGAAGCTGATTTATTGTTTGCTACTTTTAGGGATTCGAAGTGCTCCTTGGCTTTCTCGTGGCCTTTCGTTTCCAACTAAATCACCCAGCCTTTCTTTTCATGCCTCCCTCCCCAGCCCTGTACCATCCTAGTAGCATGCTTCTCTCTCTTCTTACTGCTGATGTTTAAAAAAAGGTAAACCTTAATTTCAGCTTTTAAAATTATCTTCAATATTTATTTCTACTGTTAAATCCTTGACTTTTCTATATTCAAGAAACGTTTCTGTGTGTACTACTGTGAGCTCTGTCACGATAGTGGTTCCCAAATCTTGCCAATAACATAATAACCTGCCAGACTTTTAAATGAATTATGTCCCTGGAATCCACCAGATACTTTGATTAAGTAAACTAAAGGGATAAATATAAAAGTGTGCCTGGAACAGGTTGTTAATTTATTCATTCGACAAGTATTTATTGAGTACCTACTATATGCCTATATTGTGCTAAGAACTGGGTATACAGTGGTGAATAAACAAACATACCCCCTGATTTCACGGAGCTTACATTGTGTTAACAAACTGAGACAAATGTTATGAAGGAAAAGGGTGCAGTAGGAGAGAGTAACCGGGGGGATTTAGTTTAGATCGAGGGTGAACTAGGCAGGCTGCACCTGGTACAGACTCAGCAGTGCAGGAAAACAACGTGTGCCTCTGAGATGCAGCAAGGAATGGTCGTCTTTGGTAGCACATGAACTCCTGGGAGCTCAGGTGTTCTCCGTCTCCACCGTAATAGTAAAGACTGCAGTCCTGGGGTTTGTTTCGCCTTACGACCTGACAGGAACCTGATGCCGTGTTGGTTGCACTGAGGATTGGATTTCAGGTGCTGTGGAAGCAGTCAGGAGCTGGGCCTATATTCTTGTTCATGTCTCTCATGTGCCCTTTGTAGTGATGCTTCTCCTTTAGGTGGTGCATTAATTAGGGTACCGGCTAAGCTGCTGTAACATGGAGACCCAGATACCCGTTCTTAGATCAAGGTAGAAATTTATGTCTCTGCTGCATGACTACTAAGAGCTAAGTTGTCCAGAGCGGTGGGTCAGCTCTGCCATCCTCAGCACACAGCATCCATGTCTAGATTTAAGGTGGCTGTCCTGTCCTCTTTGTCTACCTTGCCCCAGAAGGAAGCGGGTGATCCAGGAGAGGGTACTCATATCTCTTTCCGGGGCATGGCCTGAAGGACCCCGTTCCTCAGCTCACATTTCGTTTGCCCGAGCCAGCCATATGGCCACGCCGCATCACAAGGGAGGCTGGGAAACAGCTGGGTTAACCCAGCATGGTTAACCGTGCCCCAGTCCAGATGTAAGATTTCCGTTACCAAAGGACAGGGGAGTGGATGTCGGTGCACTGACTGCCATCTCTGCTCTTACAGGTAAGCCGAAGTGAAAATACTTGAGCCAAGCTGAGATGCCATTCTTACTAGTCTGCAAACTGAAATCAGCCTTTAGTGGTCCAAGCTCAATGTGCCAGGAACTTCTTTTTCCAGAAGTGAAATGAATGATGGGTATGAGTAGGCCAGGCACAGTGGGAGGGGGAAGATGGGGAGTTATAACGTGTGCAAAGGGTCTGCTGTGGGGAAGAGTTCGGCAGAGTCAAGAATCGGAAAGCAGCCCTGTGCGGTGGAGCCTGACCTGTGAGATGAACAAAAGAGAGAATTACGCAAAATGGGGTTGCAGAGGGGCCAGGGCGATTATAAAAGACCTGTAGTTCTTGTTTAGAGACCTTTGGGTTTTGTTGGAAATTCGTTGAAGATTTGTAGCAGAGGAATAATGGAGTTCAGAAAAGATCATCTCGGGTTCTGGGTCTGAGAAATGAAGCAGGGAGGCCAGTTAGGAGATCATTTGTGGTGGTTGAGGTGAAAGATGGTCGTTGCTTCAACCGGACAATGACAGGGATTTAGAGAAAAGTGGACACGTTTGAAGTCTGTGTCGGAAGTAGCATTGACAGGACTTGCGTGCACGTATGCAAATGGGGGGTAAAAAGGGGTGGTATTGAGTAGGACCCACGACGTTCCTTTTCCAGCAGCTGGATGAGTGGAAGTGCCCGGCAGGACACTGAGCTTGAGGTGGAGACAAGAACAGTTTGTCCTAATTGTAAGGTGCCTCCCAAAGGAAAGCAGTCGTAGATGATGCCATGTTAGGGTTTCATAGGCCCTGTCAGCATGCAAAGAAACAGTGTAGCCATGCCCTCCGTAGGTGAGTATATCCTATGCTTTTCATTTAATAAACATGAAAAGTTACTGTTTTAATCCTCATATAGAGGCTTGTTAGAAAATTCTTATATTAGGAGGGAAGTATTAATTTTGTTTCTTAAAACTGAACATTAGAAAAGTTAAAGAAGTGTAGAGACTTAATAGCTAATTCATATGATAACCATAACATGTTTCATGGGAGAATGAAAGGTTTTAACTTCATAACTTTGTTTTAAAGCAGATGATTACTTGACACTTTAACTTTTCGAAATGTTGTTTCTAGAGACAGTTTAGTTGTGTAAAGGAGATATCTGAAAACATGAGGGGTGTTTTAGATGGTGTAGGTTATCTAAATGTTATTTCAAAACACTTATTTTTATCTTCTCTCCTGTATCCTGATGTTTCCCTTTGTGATCTCAAGAAGTAAAATTAAAATGTTTAGGTATAGCAGTTAATTTATTTTTACTGCAAAGATGCATCTAGAAGTCAAGTAAGGGGAAAATCTGTCACTTCTCTGAAAACTCAGCCCCCTGTGTGCTCTTCCTTCCTGACCTCTCTCCGTTGGCATCAGTAGTTCAGTGCTCAGACTGTGCACGTGGCTCACACTCTGTAACTTGCACCTGTCTGCTGTGTTTACTCTCGCAACTCCCTCTTTTTATTCATGGCCACTTTGTAGCTAAGAGGGTAAAAGTGGAGAATTAGTTGTATATTCATGCTGCAGTGAACTGCACCTCTGCTAAAATCCAGGTTACAATTCCTCCCCTGGATGGCTGCTTAGAGGTCAGAATTCTTGTTGTATGAAAGGAGTTTAAACATTTGATAAGAGCAATGAAATGATGTTTATCTCTGAAGTTTCTTTTGACTGTTCAACATTTTTTGGGGGGAGGGGTCTAGCTTAATACCTAGTTAGACTAAAAAATTATTTACAGAGTAAAAACAGTCTAAAAACAATAAAATGTCGTTTCTGAAGTAATCTTTAGCCCTTGAAGGCTGAGGCTAGCTTACTTTCTTAAAAAGAGAGAACAATTGATATATTTTCAGTATTAATAGGACTGTGTGATAAAAGCCACATGACTAAGGTTCCAAATGCTTTTCTGAATTAAGAGTTATATGTGAGTATAAGCCTCAGGGTTTCATGGGAAGATACATGTTATATTATCACTAAACTTAGGAAATTAAGGCAGAAAATGCTATTTCCCTGACCAGGTATTGAAAAAGTGCAGAAGAGGACACCATCCTTTTTATAGATAAAAACTGCTAAAAGCTAATTAGCACTGCAAAGGGCAGTGGTAACTGGTGGTAATTTACTCTGGTGATATAAAGGCCAGGAGAACAGCAAGGTTGATACAATTATTTTACATTAGATTAATATCCTTATATCTAAAACTGATTTTTAAAAATAATTTTTACAGACTATTTTTGAGCATTCAACTGTGCCTATAGAAACACTTAGCTGTCCTTCTGGTCTCTGAAGAACGGGAACAACCTCAGATCCATTGACAGTCAAAGCTCACTAGAGTAGATCAAGGGAAGACTTTTTTTTTTATGTAGTTTGTAAAAGTTGAAGTAATGTAGAAAGAGGCAAAGGAAAAATGTAACTATGTTTCTTGTTAGGCAATTTGTAACCTTACATATCTGTATGAAATTAGATAGTATAGTCATGTAGAATAGCATCGTCCATAATAATAATGTGAGCCACATATATAATTTTAAGTTTTCTATAGCCGCATTAAATGGTAAAAAGAAATAGGTAAAATTAATTTTAAAGATATATTTGGTTTAACCTTATATTCAAAATATTATTGCTTAAAAATGTAAGCAATATGAAAATTATTCATGAGGTTTTTTTTGTACTAAGTCTTCTGAATACAATGTCTGTTTTACAGTTATAGAAAATTTAATTTGGATGGGTTACATTTTAAGTGCTTGTGTGGCTAGTGGCTACCTATTGGACAGCACAGTTCTAGAACAAGTATTTTCTTTTTCTTTCCTGTTTTCTACACATACATAGGGAGCTCAGGAGTTACCGTGGGCTGACTGATTTTGGGAGTGAGGGCTGCATTAGGAGGGGCTTGCGGCCGTGGGATCGATAGTCCTGTATAACTCGAGCAGCAGCTATTCCGTCAAGGATTTAGTGTAATAAAGGCTAAGGACGGTCTGACTTTATTCCATTCTCTCTGAGCACATGTGTTGTGATTGTCCTAAGAATATTGTGTCCTTGATTTGTGGAGATACTGAATTATCAATTTCATGTTTTATAAAAAATACACTTTCAGGAATTTTCTTTTGCAAAGATAGAAGTCATGGCAATTCTTATTTTCTAAAGTAAATTTTTCTTAAAAAAACAACCATTTACTTTTTATAATACTTTAAAGACTAGAATCATATTCCATCATAATCCTTGTGGGGGAGGCAGTAACTAAATATGTTTATTAATATTCCTATTAGTTTTTTTTAAAGGCATTTGAAACTTAAAATTACAAATTTCAGAATAAAGGGCATTAATTCAGAAGTTTTTTTTGTATTTATTGTTTGAATATGTGGGTTATCTAAAAAATGTGCATTTATTTTAATAATAAAAACTCCCTCTTAAATGAATCCTGGTTTATGCACTTTGTGGGCTAAATGAATTAGGTTCTAAACTTTTATCTGAATCTATGGAGCTTGGATGTAAATTGAAAAGATCACAGCTATGGGGAGAAGACCTATACTGCAAAGGCCTTTCTGCATAGATTATGAACATCATAACTCAATAATTTTTTCAAAACTATGGTTATAATTGGACCCAATGGGGGTCTGTTTCTTTGATCAGATCACAGTAACTGTGACTTTACACTGGAAAATGTCACTACTCTGAAGGTTCATCACCTGTAGAGCTGGTCTTTCCTGTGATGCTATGTTCATTTCTCATTAGCATTATTCGAAGTTTGGTTGTTAATTAGGTTGGCACTTCAATTACAGTCATCATCCATAAGAGTAGTCAGGACTACTTGCATAAAGAAATAAAAATATTCCTTCTCATGCATGTGTATATATATATATATATATATAGAGAGAGAGAGAGAGAGAGAGAGAGAAATGACATTATCTTGTTACCCGCTAGTTTCATAAGGATAAGAATACGGTTGAGGGAGAATTCAACCAGAATTTGTCTCATCATTTTTTTTCCCCTTAAAAAAATAATTATTACGCAATTTCACGTTTCCATTTTCAGCATTGATGAGGAATATATGAGAATCGATATTTTTAAGTGTACAGACTATAGTTTTCTATGAGCTGAATGTGTAGGAACATTTTGTATCTCCTCCCCCTTAAAAAATAAGAGTTTGCATCAGGAGTAGGATCTCACTTAAAAATCTAAGTCAGGGCTATCATAAATAATATTGCCGTCCCCAATCCCCGGACCAGGCGCGGGTACTGGTCTGCCTCCTGTTAGGGGCCAGGCCGCAGAGCTCAGTGCATGCGCCCCCTGCTACCCGCCCCCCCCCCCATCGTCTCCCATGAACCTTAGGAACTGGGTGGGGGCGCAGCAGGAGGTGAGCAGGTGAGCGCCAGGCGATCCACCCGTCAAAGCTTCCTCCATGCTTGTTTACAGCTGCTCCCCATCGCCTGCAGTCGCCGCCTGAGCCTCCCCTGCCCTCCTCCGCCCCATCCGTGGAAAAATTGTCTTCCGTGAAACCGGTCTCTGGTGCCAAAAAGGTTGGGGACTGCTGCTCTAAGACATAACACTTGAAATTAAAAGATGGAAAATGTATAAAAAATTATAACATCTAAGTGTCTTTTACATTATGCAAATTCCTAGATAAGTTTTTCTGTGATTTAAAAACATGAGTGTTTTATCTGATTACTGGTTCATGAGGCAATGACATTGAACTGAATCCCAGCATGCGGTAGTAGAAAAAACAGGACAGAACTGCGTTTAAATCACAGCTTTGTCAGTTTTTAGCCACATAGTAAGGGTAAATTAATTCACATCTTTGTGCTCTGTTTTTTCATTCATAAATGGGAATAGGATTGCTTTCCTTAGAAGACCGTTGTGAAAATTAAATGAGACAATGTGTAACATTTGCATACAATTCTCCACTCATGATATGATCCCAATAACTTTTTCTCCTCTCCCCCTTTTTAATCTAATAATGACAAAAGCTATTCAACAATGACTGGAAAATTACATATGCAAATGAGGCTTCCAAAAATAAAACTAAATGGTAAATGATCCTGAAGGACCCATAACAAATAACCTTACATAGCAAAAATGAATGACACCCAGCCAGCTTCATCTCAAAACAAGTAGACACGTGTTGTAATTGCTAAAAGTCTGCAGAAAAGTGGCTCACAAGCAGTTTACTGTAAAATAATTAAAGCTTATTTATGTCAAGAGGCCTTGGGAGGAAAAAAAAGAGAGCATGAACCAATTTGCATTAGCACTTTACCATCCCCTCCTGCTTTCGCTTCAATTAACAGACCAGCAGGTGCTCTCTGCAGTTAAAAAGATAAGCTATGGGGAGGAGGATGAATTTTTGGCTGACCTGCAGACACTGTGGTTTGCCTGCTGATTGGGTTCGTACCTCGCTGTACCAATTTCTGAGGTGTTAATTTAACTGTTCCTCTCTGTCATGCAGGTCTCGGCCTTGAAAAATAAACTGAAGAAGCAGTCCACAGCTACGGGTGATGGAGTAGCTAGGGCCTTTCTTAGGGCGCAGGCTGCTTTGTTTGGATCCTACAGAGATGCATTGAGATACAAACCTGTAAGCTTTTTATTTCATCACTATTTTCATTTTCTTTTTTTATGGTTCTTTGGAATAAGGCAGAAAAAAGAGACATCATTTTAATATCACACCTTAAAAAAGTATCATGATGGTCTTTTAAAATCCAAAATAATATGCTTTAAAACACATTCATATCCAATTTCTTGACTTTTCGTTGTTAGTTTTTAGTCATCTTTAGTTAATATTGTGCACATTCCTTTGCGTATCATCTTATTAATGTTCCCAAAATGGAATATTTATCTCTTAACTAATGAGTGAATTGTCTTAATGTATTTTAAAACTTTCCTGATCTTGTTAAGATAATTATGAAATTCACTGGACAATAGGATTTATTAGATGAGTGAATTTCGAAACGAAAAGTACAAAGTAAAAAAATTACACCTTGAACATTTAACCATATTTGGAAGTTCTCTTCGTAATTCATAACAATTTTCTAAAGTAGGCTTATCTGTTTGTAATAGCATATCTTAGCTCATTTTCCCATTTTTTTTGTTTATTAAACTAAAAATGGTTATCGTGTAGAATGATAGCCAAGATTTTAGGTGGTCCAAAAAGGTATAAGTCAAAATATATTCGTTTCTCTCTCTGAATTGTTGGTTAAAATATGTTAGGTTGATTTTATAAAAATTATTACTCTGTTCTTCCATGACCAGGTGAATAAGTTGTAAGAGATAAAAACACTGAATTAGTCATATGAACTGCCATCCAATAGGAATTCAGTTACTGAGCTGTGTAACCTTGACCGACTTCCTTTGTCTCTCTCTGGACTTTGATCTTCTTATTTGTAAAATAAGGTATAAGAATTCTTATACCTTCCCTATCTGTCTTGCAGGGTTGGTGTGCAAACCTTGTTGTAAATTACGAAGCATTAAACAAACATGAATGGGTTATATGCTTTCTAAACTGTCTTCTGAATTAGTGGTTCCCACCCACTGGTTCTTATACCTCTCAAGGGTCATTGAGTTATCGGAAGGAATCCTTAAATGCACGGGCAGATCAGCTGCTGTTTCTAGAGAAGTACATGTATCTAGTTTACATGCTAGTCTTTTTGAACTATGTGTGTATTTTTAAAGCATTATAGAATTCATAGTATTGCACATAGCATACGTATCTCACATGGGAGAGTCGTAAAAAATTGTTTGTAGTTTTAAGCGTCTCTTTCTATAAATGACTGGAAACCAATCATCCACACCACAGTAGAGCATGTTCATATTCAAATTATTCAATATTAATTAAAACATAAAAATGAGTTTGAAAAACAAAATTAGTGACTAGTTTTAGTTAAGTCAGATTTTTAAAATAAGAATTGATTTCAAGTTTACACTACAGCAGGGAAAGTTAAAAATATCACTTTGCTTGAATTTTGGCATATTTAAATACTTATTCATCTATAGAAACTAATTTTTTTCTTTTCATTGTCATTTAAAAATCTGTAAAAGACTTCAGATTTGAAGAAAGGAGCAAATCAAAGAGAGGATTTTCTTAAATAATTTAAAATTATCAGTGTTAGGTACTGGGCAAAATTATTAAAATATCTTTAACATTAATTACTATAGATTTTACAGTTTAATTTTCTCCCCCTTTGAGCTTCATCGAGCAGATGGGGTAGAAAATTTCAATGACTTTAATTTAAAAAAAAAATCCTTGAAAGCCAGATTCCCAGTATCTATGAAAAATTTTGTCATAGAGTATCTTTCCTGTTTATTATAAATTTACTTGCTTATTTATCTACATTTTCTCTTTTTATATTTGATGTTTTCTCCTTTTCTACTGCTAGTTCTAGGATAATATTTTCATTTTATATGCCTTTATATTTCTTCTGACTGAATCTTTGAATGAAAACTTCCTTTTTAAAGTATACTGAAGGCATTTAGATGATTTTTTCTGTGTATTTATTTTCACAAAAAATAGTTTTTAAGGAAAATGATTTGTTTATTGTATATAAAATATGGTTTTTTTCATCTGTGATCTTTACAAATGACCCCGTATCATAGTTTATTAAAAGTATATTTATTTTTTTATTTTAGAACTCTTTTTGGTCATTTATATAACAGGCCTACGTCTTTGGTATATTTTTTGATTGATGTAAAAAAAGGACTAAGTGTAGAAGTTGCGATTATTTCATGGTTTTGTCTTTTTTCAAAAATGTATTTCAGTAGTATTTTCTGGTTATTATAGTATCATTAGAAAGGGAAAAATTGCTAAATAGTTTTAAGTGGATCTGAAATCTTTTACCAGATGTTACTTTTTTAAATTTTGTGATTGTTTATATACATAAACAATGACGCATTATTTCCTTTATATTTGACAAAGTTAAACCTGTCGGTTAGGCTGCGACTGACCAGATCTCAGGAGCCATCTCTTCACCTGGCGGTCAAGGCCCTTGCCGTGGGCAGGTAGAGTCTGTCCGTCTGTGTTTTCTCCTAAACTTTGACCTCATTTCAGAGAAGTCCGCCTGAGACTCCAAATGTCCCAAGATTCTCAGGCTTCCAAACCTTTATTTATAATATTCTTTCTTCCTGGCTTTTAATAGCCATCTAGTTCCTTTCCTATTCCTGAAGCTGTAGTTTGTACCGACCCTTTCTTTCTATGAATTAATTACATTTATTTAACACATTTCTTTTCCCTTTTTCATATACTGTATTTTAAAGATGAGGAAAATGATACTCATAGAATTTAAATAACCTCATTGATTTGCCCCAGTAAGTGAGTATCGAGGCTTGGATTTAAGTCTGTTTTTTCCACAGTCTTTCTCTGGCCCCACTGAGGCGTGTTTCTGCTCTGTCTTGTGTCTGTGTTCATGTCGTACACGCCTTAAGATGAGTTTCCTGAATGTGCATTTCTTCAAAATGAAGATACCTGTAAGATATTCAGTATTCGCTTATGGAAACTCTGAGTTGAATTGAATACAAAGTCTTAGGAATTTTCTCAAAGGGAACAAGTGGGATAGGCATCTCATAGTGGGTATGTAAATTGGGGAAATGATTTGATATTCATGCTGTATATTTCCGTTTGTGGTTTTGTTTATTTGGGGTAACTGCCACTGCTCAGCTTCATCCTCTTCCTTCCAGCCTTCTAATTCTTCTCTTCCCTTCTTTGTCTCAGTACACCAAACAGCAGGACTGAATATATTGTACTGAAAGGAAGTTAGGATTTGTCTGATTTTCTCCGTAGCAAATCATCTAAAGTAGAAGTCAATGACAAGATACTTCATTGTATAAGAATATACTTCTTATTCTGTTTATTAGGATGCATCGTGGATATAATTTATACATTTAACCAATATACGTTTAGCACTGCCATAATAGAACTTGTCTGAGGCTTCTAGACAGAAAAATAAATAATGTTAAGCCCGTGACTTCCAGGAGCGTATAGTGATGTAGGCTGATGTAGTTATTTATTCTATAGCAATAGTAAAGAAAATGAGGGCAGAAAATGATAAAAGAGGATTATGCTTTTAAATCTATGAGAAACAGAAGAAAACTGGGAGATACCAATTTAGTGTGTGTGTTTTTCTGGGGGGATCATCCATATTCTTTACCATGTTCTTGAAAAAGAAAAGGACCAAAACAGGTTAAGATTCATTCCCATAGAAGTTGGCAGAACCAGGTGGTCTTTCTGTATCAGTCTGGAGAGTTTTAAATTTATCCTAGAGTTAATGCACAACCTTTAGAATTATTTACCATAAGAACAAAGTGCTCGGCATCGTGTGTTAGGAAGATCACTTTGACAAGGCTGTTCTTAGGTTAAAGTAGAGCAAGCCCAGAGACAGGGAAGCAAGTGGAGCTTTATTGATGGTCTTACTGAAGAGGGAGGAAGAAAGGTCCCTCCTGAGTAGCTTCAAGGCCCAATTCTGGAGGACTGCAGGGAGGAAGACCTAGTTTTGGGGAACACGTTGGCTATGGCTCCTTCAGGATGATTTGCACGTTCCTGTGTAAATACCGAATACGTGTGCTAAATACTGCGCAAGAGTAAATTATTGCATAAATCGCTTAGAATGTCTGAGTGGCAACTTTAAATGTGTTGCTACTTTTCTTACAGTGCCTAATTCACACTCTCTAGATGATACAGTGGCATGCTTGACAAATAAATGTACCTGCTCTTCATTATAGAGGGAAAAACTCCTCAAGTTGTTGGAAAGAGATTTAAATAAAATAATGGATATTTTGCTTTTTTTAAATTTTAGCCAGCAGCAAGTTAGCTACTTTTTAGGAATTCAGAAATGTGAGATAAAACTAATGTGCTAAATGAACTGAAGGAAAATGGTAAAACTGTGAAAACAGATTGCCTGGGTTTGTCCTCATTCTGTGACTGACTAATTGTTTGACTTTGGGCAAGTTAACCTCTTACTGCTTTAGTTTTCTCATTTGTAAAAAAAAAAAAAAAAAAAAAAATGATACTTCTTGGGTTGGCATATAGTAAATGCTGTACATGTTAGCTGTTATTAAGAATGAAATTTTAGAAGTAGTGGATTTGGTAAAGAAATTTCCATTAGTATAACTAAGAAAAAGCTCCCTCCTGTGATCTCAGAAAAGGAAAACTTTGTCGTAAACATGATAATACTTGTAAATGATTGGATTAAGTAACTAATAAAGAGTCTTTGTATCACTTGGGTTACATGCTACTAAAAATGGAAGTCAAGCAGCTAATGCTAAAGCAATGTTTGCTCGAGTTAAAAGGTTGCGTAGAGTATTCAGAGGCACACTCAGTTATCCTGTCGGAGAACAGTGAGGCGACACTCAGTTTCCTTCCTTTGAATATTTAGGTGCTGTCATTCGTTTCCCTCACTCAGGCTTTCCTGGCTTGCCTTGAGCCTTGCTAATGGATAAAAAGTAAATTATTACAAAAGTAAAGATTGGTTAGTAATCTGGGACTCAGTTTAACAAGTTGGAAGAGTTGTCATTCAGACATTTTTGGGATTATTTTTCTTTAAAACATCATCTGCAAGTAATGTTGTATTTAGCGATTAAGTTTAAGCAATTTAAACAGAGGATTGTCGTCCATAACTTAAGAGGCCATTCACTAAATCTCTGCCTTAACACTTCCACTTAAGAAATTTGTAACTGTCAACTTGTCAGAGGTTTTAAAAATCCAAGTTGAAATTACCATTTGCTCATCCCTCACAGTTTTATGGTTATAAAACATTTTATGAGTCCATTCATCTCATTATCCGTTCTTGAGTTTGGATGGTCCTCTTGACTTCAGAGATGGTTGCTACCAAAGTAATATTTGGTGTGTGTCCAGCATTCTGATGGAAAAATTTGTATTTATGGCACTTTGTTTCTGCTCTTTTTTAATTAACAGGGAGATAATTTTGCTTAGTTGCTTCAGCAATAATGTAAAATTTTTCCACAACTACTATGAGGCAAGTATTAATAGAATTAGGGACTTGGTTCCATTTTTAATGATAATATGTTTCATGAGAATGGAGAATGTTTTTCTAATTTTCTTAAATTGTGGGAAAGAAAAATGTATTTTTTCATAGTGTGTACAAAGTTAATGCATAATCTATTAGTCTTTCTAAATGTTCAAATTTAACCAAAATGCTACAAATAGCAATATCCAATTTAGAAAAACCAGTTTCTTTTTGTACATCTTAAGCTGCTGAATCCGAGGCAAATGGAAGATGGGTAGGTAGCTATATTTTTTCAAGACAGATCCAGTAACTATAGGATAAACTAGTATGATAATATTTACAGATAGAAGATTTTGCTGCCGATGATTAAAGTTTGCAGTTTGAATATGAGGCTCTTTTTCATTGACTTCAAGCTGAAGTGTCAGCATTAGAAAAAAGTTATTGTTTTCACGGTTAACAAACTCTGAAAGCAGACTTGTGTACCATACATAATAATAGCATTGGGACACTTGGAAGAAAAATGCTGTCTAATCTGAAAAATCATTTATTATTTCTTGTGATAATCTGCACATATTTGAATATTCATATGAGACATCTGACGGCACAGTCTTTCAGAGATTTTACAATTTAAGCCATCAATATGCAGATATTTTTGCTTAGTTTATTTATACTCCTTATGTAATGTTGACATTACATATTAAATCCAGGTGCATTAAGAAACTGCTTAAATATAATATTGATGTTTTGGATTATATTCCACATTTTGCACGGTGTCATTCTTTCTGATACCTTAATTTTCTTTTAGTGTGAACTCTGTTATGCACATTTTTGTAGCATAAGATCTAGTCTATGTTTTAAGCATTTTCTTGTTTTTGCAAAGTTCTCTACTCCAGAATACAATATGTAGAACTTGAAAGATATCCATTCTTAAAAACAAACAAACAAACAAAAATAAGTCAATAATAATCATCACTGTGAAGGTGGATGTAATATTAGGGTAGAAAAATAGCCCTATCTCTTCTGTATCCTCCTTGTGGCTTAATTATCCTGTTTCGGTCATTCACATAGTAACTGGCACATATTTATTCAGCCCTGAGAAAGCCAGGTCCTGTGTTGAGTGCTCTAGGGTTACGGAGATGAATAAGAATTTGGTCGCAGACCTCCAGAGTTCACAGATAAGATATGTAAAAATAACTTTTAATTCAAGGCAGAAAAGAAGTACCTAAAAAGATTGGGGTCAGAGGAGAAAGAAATCACTTCTTTTTGTTGAAGATAATTCAGGACTCTGTGAGGCAGATCACGTGCTCCATACGGGCCAGGCTCACGCCACTGGAGGGCGGTTTTGAGTATTTTTCTGCCACAGCCAGGTGCTTGGCCGTGTTAAGATCCATCAGGTGAGGTGACGTGCGGTTTGCAGCACTCTGGCTTTAACGGTGCCTCTTTGTTCCCATGTATTAGTCGCTATTCAAGTAACTGGGTGACATTCTTCTACAGATAATCTTGAATCTTCTCTGATCAATGTTCTAAAAGGTAGATCAAGTATGAACTTCGATATTTTTACTGTTATTCATAACAGACTACCTAGCACGCTTCTTCGTACAGCACCTACTATGCTGTTGATTCTTCTCAGTATGTGTTTGCTGATGGGACACTTACATGTAAGGCAAGTAGTGTTGGTCTGTCCTTCTAGAAAGTCAGTTTCTCTTCTCTGTAATGTGAACTTTATTCCTATTCTGGTACAAATCATGTTTTCCTGACATCAATTTATGATGCTTTGTTTAAGTTTCCATCAAAGTGATTCTGGTTTTGATGACTTGCTTTTGCCCCATCACTGTTCCATGGAGCAAAATGTTCAGTTACTTTTCTATAGTATCAGAATTCTGCCATGAAGAGTTTTTCTTTTTTATTGTTTTATGTTTCTACCTGATTGCTCTGTGTCTCTGCAGAATCATGTTTATTTACTTACTTTTCTGTCAATGAACAATGTAATACTTTTAAAGATAGATTATAGACGTGTATTTCTCAATTGCATAAATCCTTTCTGGTAAGTAAAGTGATCGCCTTAACTTTAATACTCAACTCCGTGCAGATAGTTCTTAAGTATATGTTAAACGACAAGTTTTCCTACCTTGAGTTTCTAGCTTTGTGCTACCTGTTTTCTCAAGCATCTTGCCTTTACCGCGATGTGGTGGACATTGCTGCTGCCCTGCCCGATCCCCTGTCCTCGTTGGTGCCGCTTTCAGTGAAACATTGCCCTTGGCTGAGTGGGAGGCACCTCGCCAAGGCGACCCGGTTCTCCACTCCTCTTGGCCTCCGCCCCTCCCCCGAGAAAGACCACAGCCAGTGATGTCGAAGCCTCCTGCCTCAGGTGGCATCCACGCTGTGGTGCAGTTAGTGCCTTCCCTGGGGATTTGTCTGCAGCCGCTCTCTGGCTGGAGACACATTCTTGCTTGGCTTTTTCCCCTGCCGTATCCTGTTTCCCTTAATACCTTTTTCCTAAGAGGGATCTACCAACACATCAGTGGAACAAGAATCCTTGCCTCAGGCTCCACTTAGAATCTGACTTAGGACACACGCTAAAATGGATTTTATCAGTTCTCATTAAACTTTTTTTTTCTTCTGTATTTCCCATCTCTAATAAATAATATCATCTTCTGACCGTTAATCTAGAAATCTGGAAGTCATCTTTGACCCCTACATATTCTAGCATATTAGTAGTTCTCAAACTTTGTGGTCTCTGGATATCTGTACATGCTTAAAAATTATCAAGGGCATCACAGATCTTTCATTTATGTGGGTGTATCTATCAACATTTGGCATAATAGAAATTAAAACTGATATACAGAAAATCAGCAAAAAAACATTGGATTTAAACTGGACTTTAGACCAATAGGACCTACCAGACATTTATAGAACATTTTACTCAACAACTGCGGAATACCTGCTCTTGTCCTCAGCACATGGACAATTCTCCAGGGAATACCATATGTTAGGCCACAAAACAAAAAATTGAAATCATATCAAACTTCGTCTCAGACCAAAATGTAGAAATTGATACCAAGAGGAACTTTGGAAAATATACGAATACATAGAAATTAAACAACATGTTCCTGAATTACCATTGAGTCAATGAAGAAATAAGGATGGAAATAAAAAAAAATTCTTGAAACAAAAGAAAATGGAAATACAACATACCAAAATCTCTAGGATAAGGAAAAGCAGTACTAAGAGGGAAGTTTATCGTAATAAATGCCTTTAGTATCATTAAAATGGCCATACCACCCAAAGCAATATACATATTCAGTGCAATCTCTATCAAAATGCCAGTGTCATTTTTCACAAAAATAGAAAAAATCCCTTATATGGAACCAAAAAAAATCAGAATAGCCAAAGCAATTCTGAACAAAAGGAAGAAAGCCTGAGGCATCACACTAACTGATGTCAAAATATAAGACCGTAGTAACCAAAACAACGTGGTATTGGTTAAAAATAGACACGTAGACCAACAGAACAGAATGGAGATCACTATAAAAATGTATAATGGCATTTTAAATTTTATTTCTTTAGAGTTTAATACGTGTACATAGTTTCAGGGGATATGTGATAATTTAATTCCTTAATACAATTTCTAAAAGTCAAATCAGTGTACTTGGGATATACATCATCTTAAATATTTTTTAATACTAAAATCATTCGACTGTTCTCTTCCAGCATTTTGGAATGAAGAATAGATTATAGTAATCAGTCATCTTATCTGTCTGACATTAGTTGTTGTTTCTTCTATCAAACTGTGCATTTGTATTCATTAATCAACTTTTCTTCATAGCCCTTTCCCACTACAGTGGCATTTTTGTTATGGATGATTGGGGGTGGCTTGTAGTGGATGACAACACTTAAGAGATGATGGCATTGTCTTCTCTAATAATTTGTTTGCATTTTTCGTCTTTCTTCTATAACAACATTATCCAGGATTTTCATAATAAAGGAAATTTTCTGCCTCTCTGCTGTCTGATCAGTAGCCCCCAGACACATGTCACTGTTGAGCACTTCACACGTGGCTAGTGTGACTGAGGAACCAAATTTTAAATTTTATTTAATCTTAATAAATTGACATTTAAATAGCTACCCGTGACTAGTGCCTACTGTATCTGACAGTGCAGTTCTATAGTGTCATTTAGTTCATCAGAATATAGTAACAGTTGAATTAAATACATTGTTACTCATCATTTTATTTATGCAGGAACCTATTTTTAGAATTTTAGTTACAGATACCTATAAATAAGGTACCGAGTCTTCTTTAAAATTATAAATAATTGTCATTTTTTCAAAGTGCTGTTAGAAGGTGAACAGGTTCATTTTTCCTTTTTTATTCCCCCACATGATATTGTTTTATTTTTAAAAATAAGACAGAGTCTCACTTTTGTCCAGGTGGACTCCTGGGCTCCAGCGGCCCTCTTGTCTTAGCTTTCCGGTGGCCGCGGCCGCAAGCACGGCCTGGAGGGCTGTGTGGAGTGGCCGGCAGGGTGGAAGCCCAGGAACCCCCGTCAGAGCTGCTGTGAGCCGCAGGGGGGCCAGCAGGCTGCCTGGGGAAGGATGGCTAGAGCATCCTGAGTGCAAACACGTTTCTCCTGTGAGATGCCTTCCTCAAACACGGCCGCTTTTCCCTTTTCACTGCAACGTAAAGATTGGTACAAGGTTCATCGTAGTGAATGGACCATTGTCATTAGTCTCTGTTTTCATGTTGATCATGAAGCTCAGTCACTGACCTTCCTTCACGTGTTGTGTGCCAGGGGGAGCCTTAGTGCTGGCGAGGGCAGGAGCAGGTGGTGGGATCAGCCAGTGGGTGACGACTTTCCGTGGTCACGTAAGGGGAATAAGTGGAACCAGTGGAATTTGTAGGACTTGAGATTTAAGTCCTTGCCGACTGGGAGAAGGAGCATCTGGTGGAGCCGCCACAAGACACTTGCAAAGATGTGATTACTTAGCACAAAGGATTAATAAAAGCAGAAGCTGGGTAGGACTTGTCCTGGAAAGATGGCCAATCAGAATTGTATTTGCAATCACAAAGATAAAGTGATTGTAAAACATTTTCATTATTTTAAAAATAATTTAATGATCATGAAAGCTAGTATAAATGGCAAAAATCACTCAGCAGTTGTTATAGGTGGAATGTTTTCTAATCATGATTAAAAGTATCAGTCCTTTTCAGATATGCTATTTTTAATACAATTCAGTCTGATAATGTCAGATGTTTGTTTTTAGGGGATTTGCTCTCACTTTGAGGGAGTGAAATTTAGTAATTTTAAGAGTCCAAGGAATCCTTGATTATCAGTAGAGGAATATTCCTACTAACCTGAAATCCAACTATTATTATATATAAGGTTCTGTTTCTGTACCTTACACCTCCTGTATGACACTCTGTGTGGCTCCTTACAGAGACTGGTTCCCCGTGACTGACCTTTCACTGATGCCCTTAAAATCTTTACTTCTGCCCAGGGTGAGCCTGTCACCTTCTGTGAGGAGAGTTTCGTCAAGCACCGCTCGAGTGTGATGAAGCAGTTCTTGGAAACCGCAGTTAACCTCCAGCTCTTTAAGCAGGTAAGAGTGGACCTCCACGTTTTTCTTTTGTAACAGAGCATTGTCATTGTTACACATTTTCGTTACTATAAAACTATGTTCAAACCGTGAGTAATATCTTTTCTAGAATTGCAGGAAATTTTTCTTTTGTAACTTTATAGCTAGTTACGGCCTAACACTCCAGAAATACTATGTGATAACTTTGCTGTTAAAAAATTCCTTGTGAAAGGTTATTAAGCTTAAGGTCCCACTAAGGAAGGGTGTACATTCACAGAAGGAAAAGCAACAGAATAGTGTTACGTAGCCATCTCAGAAGTTGTTATTTTGGAATGGTAGACTGATATGGTCACTAAACTGTATTTTTTATAGTGCTGTTTCAGTGTAATCCAGTTTATAAGATAATTCATAAAATGGACAGTTAACTAATTTTTAAGCTTCGTAAGACTTTTAATAATCATAAATTCAAAATTCAAAATAAAATTGATAGTTTTGCTGTATGTCCTGATTTTTCATTCAGGTAATATAATTGCCCATTTCAAAACTGCAGTAGCAGTTTTCAGAATTCAGAAATTTTAGATGCATTGGTTCTGTCATTCCACTGTGCGACCATAGCAAGTCTTTTAAATTGGGTTGTCTTGGTTTCTGTTTATATAATGTAATTAAGTTCTTAACACTTGCTTTTCCTTTTCTATATAACAATTTTAAGTGTGAAGTTATCCATGTGGATTCAGCATTTAATGACAACCTGTGGGTGTGTCATAACACTGTGCTCAGGGCCAGAATACAAACGTGAATAAAAACTCAGTAAAGCCTTAGAGATGCTAAAATTCTAGTAGCAATTTCTTTGGACTGTTAGAAAAAAATTCCATATGACGTGAAATAACCTTCCAATTAGGTCATTAAAGAAATTAGCCTGGCAACAAATTAATACTACTGTCTGTATTCTGAGGAAGTTTAAAAAAAATAATCCGAGATTAGAAAATACTCTGTGGGAGATCTGCTTTCCAATAAATGAAGTTTTACTTTAAGGAAAGGGTTAAGGTTATTCTATACACAAACTTCAAGAACGTGGATTTCAGGATCAGAGCTGTCTTGCGAATTTCCAAAGATGGAATGAGCTACTTCTGGAGCTTTTTGTCCCTAGAGGTCTCCAAGCCTAGACTGAATTACTACCCAGGATTGATCTTGAACTACTGAACTCAAGCGATATTCCCACCTCGGCCCTCCAGAGTTCTAGGATTACAGGCGTGAGCCACCGTGCCTGGCCTTGCTTCCGGGATTGAGAGGAAGATCCGCGTTATCAGTGCTAAGGTGTAGCTTAGTACAGTTTCACGCTAGTCGTGCGGTGTGTGCCTGTTGAGTTGCATGTTAGAGCCCTTCTACTGTTATCTTCTGTTACTAAAACTGATGCCTGAAGATCTAATTATATGTAGGGGTCAGGGACTGAATGGGTGGGTAGAAAATCTAACGTGTTACTTCCCTTGACCATGAGATTTTGAAACTAGATTCTTACCATTTGATAAAGTTAATAAAGCGTAGTAAATTTTTCTTGTAAAACAACAAAGGTTTATTTCTTGCTGATGCTGCATGTCCGTTGAAGATTGCCCGGAGGCTCTGCTCTCCACTGTCTGCATCTCGGGACCGGCGTGACTAGAGTCCTATCCGGAGTCCATAACCGGCCGATGATGGAGATGAAAGACCCTTTCCCTCTGAGAAAGATGATGGCTATTCCCATTGGAACTGCTAGCATACAAAATTTAGCCCAAAAAACACAAAAGTACAAAGATTTAGAAAGGAAGACACCAAACTGACATTATTTTTATTACTTTAAAGATAGAGACACATTTCTTAAAACATGAAGGCGTAGCTTAATAAGTTTGACTTTATTGCAGTTCAGAACTCTTGGTCATCAAAAGACACCATATTTGCAATACACGTAAACCACCCAAGGATTCAGAATCTAGAATAAAAAACCAAGCTCCCACATGCCAGTAAAAACATATGATCCAATAGAATTATATTAATACCAAGGACTTGACTAGGCACAGACAGATGAAGAACTGTAAATAACTAATAAAGATATGCAAGATACTTAACCTCATTTGTAATTAGAGAAAGTCAACCTTACTCCAGTGAGAATGGCTTTTATTAAAATGCCCCAAAACAGTGGATGCTGGTGTGGATGCAGAGAAAGTGCTTATACACTGTTGGGAGGGCAAATTCGTACAGACCCTATGGAAAACAGCATGGGCAAGCAAGAAAAACTAAACATTTATGTGATAAAACCATAAAGAAAGGCAAAGAATGGATAAGCTAAAAGAATTGTGGGTTTTTCTGTAGGGAGGGAGAGACACAAAGGGAGGGACAGTCTAAGGTAGAGCAGCGTTCTCCTAAATACTTCAATTGTATAATTTTTTGCTTTATTTTTAAAAAATTTTAATTGGCAAATAATAATTGTATATATTTATGGGATACAATATGATGTTTCAGTATCTTTATATGCATTATGGAATGATTATATCAAGTTAATGTATCTATCACCTCACATACTTACTTTTTGTGGTGAGAATGTTTAAAATCTACTCTTTTAGCAATTTTGAAATATACAATTATTATAATTTTTTTTTTTTTTTTTTTTTGAGACAGAGTCTGGTTCTGTTGCCCTGGCTAGAGTGTCGTGGCATCAGCCTAGCTCACAGCAACCTCAAACTCCTGGGCTCAAGCGATCCTCCTGCCTCAGCCTCCCAAGTAGCTGGGACTATAGGCATGTGCCACCATGCCCAGCTAATTTTTTTCTCTATATATATTTTTAGTTGTCCAGATCATTTCTTTCTATTTTTAGTAGAGACGGGGTCTCGCTCTTGCTCAGGCTGGTCTCGAACTCCTGACCTTGAGCGATCCACCCGCCTCGGCCTCCCAGAGTGCTGGGATTACAAGCGTGAGCCACCGCGCCTGTCCTACAATTATTATTATTAACTGTAGTCTCTATACTACGCAGTAGAGCTCCAAAATTTAATCTTCTCCAACTGAAACTTTGTAGCCTTTGATTAACGTCTTCCCATAAGCTCGCACTTGGCAGTTCTTTCAGCAAAGCATCAGCTACTAATTGTCCTTTATCATTGTTACTTGAAGTATTACTATTTAAAAGTAAGTATTAAATGAAAACATATTTTTTAATGTTTCCACATTAGTAATAGGCTGTGACTTCTTAACCTCTTTTAGCCTCAGTTTCTGCATCTGTAACAAGAGGTAGAGTAAAAGATCACTAGGTTTCAGACACCTTTCGGCTCTAACATTCCACGATACTCTGAAATAAACATAGCTTAAATGGATGGCAGTAGGTTCCATTTGGATGAATTCCTCTCTAGATAATGGATTTGGAAGGAATCCCAGAAACAGCTCCTTAAATCCACAACTCTGACATCACCATCTTTCTCTAGCTATCGGCTTTTCAAAGATTTAAGCCATTATTTTTAGGTCTCTTGCCTTTATCTCATACTGTGCTAACACAATAAAGGAAATTATTTTCTTGTTAGTTGTTAAGTCCGCTGGAGCTAATGTTTTTTTTGCTCGTTTTACTATACACTTGCCATAGGTAAGGACCGTGAGCCTCATCTAGAGCCTAGTCTAGAACTATTATTAATATAAACTGATGGGATTTCCACGAATATGGGTTCTTTTAACTGGTAATCTGTTACTGTTAAGAAATTTATGTAATAGTAAAGGAGCACAAATATGTTGACATAGATACTTTTTTTTCCAAAATAATTCTGCTCGTTTAAATTCTAACTCTATTGGGGAGGAAAGTGATAGGGGAGATTCAATTGGAAAAATCTTTTAGTGTTCACTCAAAACCTTTCCTACCTTTCATAAGGTAATATAAATGTATACTTCTCAAACTTTTCTACCCAACAAAGTGCCCCTCATGGCAGAAGAGAACACGTGTTTTTAAAGAGTGTGGGGAGGTGCCTGTAGGAGCCCACTGAAAAGCAAATTTTAGGAAGCATTTTGCATTTTTCCAAAACATTCATACACATTGTGTTTTATGTACCACAGTATAACAGCATTTATTTTAAATTGAAACATTTAAAATAAATTACGGATTTAATTACCCTCCTCCTACTTCCATATTAAGTAAATCTTAAGTAAAATTAAGATTTCAGTTAAACACGCCATATTCATCCTTCGGCTTTGAATTTCTGGCCACGTGCCATAAGCAGCATGCCTGTTTGCTGTCAAGAATATTGGCTCAGAATCCAACAGACCTGGGTTTGTATCCTGGTTCTGCCCCTTTCTCTGGGCTTCGGATCCTTGCCTGGCTTCCTGTTCTAATTCAACGTCTAGTCACGTTGAAAATTCCCTCACACGTCTTTCACGGTGTCACGCTCTGCTACGTTGTACCGTTTCACCAGCATTAGTGTGCTTCCTGTCGTTCTTCCGTAGCCTCTTCAGATGTCAGCCCTTACGCCAGTCGTTCTGTCCTTTTGTGCCCTCAGAACTTTGTTCGTATCTGAGTCAGAGCATTTATCCTGCGTTACTGTAATTTACCTGTTTTTATACCGACCTTCACCTTTCCCGGCTTCCCTGAGTATCCCTCCCCCTCACTAAATCTACGTTTCTTTCTAGGTACCTATATTACCTTGAGCACATTTTATTTGTTTATCCACTCTAACAATTATGTGTTGTTTGTTTTGGATCAGATACTGCTACTCCAAGCACTTGCGATTCAGAGGTAGATAGCCGTCTGTCACGGAGTTGATGTTTCAAATGAAGGAAATAGGTTAACAACCAACCAACAAGTAAGAAAAATATCAGTAAGCAGAAAGTTCAGAGGGTTTGAGATATTAACTAGATGGACAGTTTAAATGGGGTGATCAGAAAAGACGTTACTGAAAAGGTGATATTTAAGCTAAACTTAAGATAGTTAGTCTAAAGAAATAATCCGTTTTGAGATATGAAAAGGAGAAGAGCATCGTTACAGGTAGACGGAATTGCTATTGCAAAGACCTGAGGAGGTCGTGAGATCAGAATAGATCAAGTGTGGGTGAGGGGAAGAGTTGTACTAGAGGAAGGCTATTAATGGAAGATCATAACGGGGACCGATCAGACAGGGCTTCAAAGGCATGAGGAGTTGACATTGATTCTGAATTGAGCAGTGCACTACTGGAAAGTTTTAGCAGGGGCATGACTGGATCCAGTTTATAATGTATCACGATTACCCAGATTACTCTGTGAAAACGTGTTAGAAGAGAGAGAGGTGGCACAAGTCAGCTGTGAGCCTGGGGCAGTTGTCCAGGACGGAAGTCATGGTAGCTTGGACTAGAGTGGTAGCGGGAGAGACGGGGTGAAGCAGAACAGACAGGGAGTTCGGTTATGTTTGGAAGGTGGAATTGGCAACTCCTGTGGATGGGTTAGACAGAGTAGAGAGAAATTCGAATGC
Organism: Indri indri; assembly: GCA_004363605.1. Taxonomy (NCBI): domain Eukaryota; kingdom Metazoa; phylum Chordata; class Mammalia; order Primates; family Indriidae; genus Indri; species Indri indri. The sequence continues at coordinate 66,755 of RJWJ010002393.1, forward strand.
AAAGATGATGCCCATATCTATATTTTTATGTTAACAATTCTAAGAATTCTCTTATTCATTTACATATCAATTTTACCAGTAAATTATGAGCTTTCCTAGACTGGAAGCCTATATGATTCAATTCTGTATATCTAGTTTCTTGCATAGGATCCTGTCAATGCTGGGTGCTAAATACATTTTAGTAAAATTTCTCTTTAATGTGTTTTTTTTATTATTACATATAAACTAAAATATTTAGGGTATTACAGTGATGACAACCATAAATGATAAAGAAGGACTCTGAGATTAGGGAGATAGATTTTGTTTCATTAAAGTAAACTTCATCACGACCAAAGGGAAGCACTCAGGTGAAGGAGCACGCTCATCAGTATGTGAGTAACATTAGGGTGAAAATCTCAAGACCATTCACCTCTAAGGAAATCACCATTCCGTTTTATAAACGTGTCACCAGTTCTATCAAATTTTCATTATGTAAGGAACATACTTTTATAGATACAAATAGAAAAATCTCATGCCAGTTTCTTAAGATTCTTACCAGGAAATTGAATTAAAATTCAATTTCAAAAGTCTCTGGTGGACTTCGGACATCTATATTGTTATTGTGAGCAAACATCTGAAAATATGTGATTTGATAAAATAAGTCCTTTTGGACAGGGGAAGTCATTATTAACTAATCTTCAGCAGCTCTTTGAAGACATACTACCATGTCACATAAGAAAAATTAAGTCACTATGGTACAGCTTGATTTTTTTGACAAATAAAAATCATATATACTTACAGTATATGACAGGATATTCTGATATTGGAATCTGAGAAATGGCTAAATCAAGTTAATTAACGTCAATTTAATTGTGGAATGGCTAAGTCAAGCTAATTAACGTATCAGCTCACATACTTAATATTATTGCACTGAGAACATTTAAAACTTATTAGCTATTTTCAAGTATGCAATACATTGTTATTAACTGTGCCTTATAGTTTTGAACCGTAGTCACCGTGTTACACAATAGATCTCCTGAACTTACTCCTCCTGTCTGACTGAAACTGTGTCTGCTTTACCCTAACCCCGGGCACGGCCATTCTGCTCTCTGCTTCTGTGAGTTCAACATTGTTAGATTCCACATGTAAGTGAGATCACGCAGTGTTTATCTCAACTTGGAGTCACATGATGCTATGGTGTGTGGAAGTGAAAATTCTGTAAGATCCTGAGCACACTCTGTATTTTGTACTGTGACCCAGTTTCCCTGACTTAATCAGGTGTTGGATAAAAGGAGTGGGTCAGACGCCAAATATTTTCCTTTTATGTTAGCTGGAGATTTTGGAAGATTTTAAAAAGCTGTTAACATAAATAATAAATTGTTATAAATTTCTACATTTTTCAATTAATCTTTTTCATGATAGCTCCCCATGGTGTGTAACCTGTATGTAAGATCCACACGGGCATTACTAGTAGTAAAGGTTCAACAGCTTTGGAGGATTAAGGAAACATGTGACATGAACGGATGGGAGATGGTGAGTGCACCAAGCGCATATTTCACAGCATGAAAAAAGAATAAAAATACAGTGTGACGTAGGAGAGAGGTGAGACTTGATGGCAGATGAAGAATGTCCAAGAGGAGAGTGCTTGTCAGGGCGAGGGCACGTTTTTTCAGCATCTTTTGTTAACTGATTCCAAGGAGTGCCCTGAACAGTGTTTCGCAGTGTGATCGTAACCCGCCCGGATCAGACTGACCTGGAGAGCCCTGTGTGTTCTTGAGTCTCACCTTCCAAATTCCCGATTTCAGGAGGTCTGGATTAAAGTCCAGGAATATACGTTATTAATGAAATAAAAAAATAGGAACACTGAAATTTTAGGAATACTCATTCAAGTATTCTTTATTCATTCCTTCATTGGTCCGTGCAATTCGAGGACAGGCACAGCTCAGAGATTATGGCTTTGGTTGCAGACCACCGCAGTGAAGTGAACGTCGCAATAAAGCGAGTCACATGGATTTTTTTGGTTCCCCACTGCGTAGAAAAGTCTATAAAGTGTGCAGTAGCATTAAGTCTAAGAAACAATGTGTGCACCTTAATTAAAAATACTTTATTGCCAAAAAATGCTAATGATCATCTGAGCCTTGCACAAGTTGTAATCTTTTTGCTGGTGGAGGGTCTCACCTCAGGGCTTATGGCCGCTGGCTGATCAGGGTGGCGGATACTGAAGGTCGGGGTGACTTTGGCAGTTTCTTAAGATAAGACAAGGAAGTTTGCCGCACTGACTGACTCCGTAGCATACAATGCTGTTCGATAGCGTTTTACCCTGTATGGAACTTTCAGAATTGGAGTCGGTCCTCTCAGACCCTACCCTGCTGTATCAAGGGTGATATTCTAAATCCTTTGTTGTCATTTCAACAATGATCATGGCCTGTTGACCAGGAGTAGATTCCATCTCAAGAAATCACTTTTTGTTCACCAGTAAGAAGCAACTCCTCATCCATTCAAGTTTATCGTGAGGTTGCAGCAGCTCAGTCACATCTTCAGGCTCCACTTCTGATCCCAGTTCTGTTTCCACTGCATCTGCAGCGACTTTCTCCGCTGGAGTCTGGAACCCGCCAAGGGCATCCACGAGGGTTAGAATCAACTTCTTCCAAACTCCTGTTAATATTTTAACCTCCTCCCCTAAATCTTAATGACGTCTACAATGGTGAGTCATTTCCAGAAGGTTTTCAGTGTACTTTGCCCAGATCCATTAGAGGAATCACTATCTGTGTCAGCCGTAGCCTTATGAAGTGTAGTTCTGAAAGTCAGAATTACTCCTTAGTCCGTGGGCTGCAAAATGAATGTTGCGTTAGCAGGCATGAAAACAACATGGATCTCCTCGTACATCTCCATCCCAGCTCTTCGGCGACTGGGTGCATTGTCAATGAGCAGTAATGTTTTGAAAGGATCTTTTTCTCTGAGCGGTAGGCCTCAACAGTGGGCTTAGAATATTCAGTAAACCTACTGTAAACAGATGTGCTGTCATCCAGGCTTTGTTGTTCCATTTATAGAGCACAGGCAGAGTGGATTTATAATAACATAATTCTTAAGGGCTTTTGGATTTTCAGAATGGAGAATGAGCACTGGCTTCAACTTTAAGTCACCAGCAGCATAAGTCGTTATCCTTTGAAGCTTTGAAGCCAGGCATTGACTTCTTTTTTTCTAGCTGTGAAAGTCCTAGATGGGATCTTCTTCCAAAAAAAACCTTTTTTAAAAATCTACGTTGAAAATTTATTGTTTAGTATAGCCACCTTCACCAATGACCTTTGCTAGATCTTGTGGATAACTTGCTGTAGCTTCTCCATCGGCACTTACTGCTCATTATATGTTTGTATGTCATAGAGACGACTTCTTTCCTTCAACCTCGTGAACCAGCCTCTGCTGGTTGAACTTTCCTTCTGCAGCTTCCTCGCCTCTCTCAGCCTTCACAGAACTGAAGAGAGTCGGGGCTTGGCTCTGGTTGGGCTTTGGCTAAGGGAGTGTCCCGGCTGGTTTGATCTTCTGTCTGGACCACTCAGACTTTCTCCATCTCAGCATTAAGGCTGTTTTGCTTCTTATCATTTGTATGTGCACCGGAGTGGCACTTTTAATTTCCTTCTAGAACTTTTCCTTTGCATTAACAACTTGGCTAACTGGTGCAAGAGGCCTAGCTTTTGGCCTGTCTTGGCTTTCAACGTGCCTTCCTCACTCAGTTTCATCATTTCTAGCTTTTTAGTTGAAGTGAAAGATAAGCAACTTTCCATTCATTTGAACACTTAGAGACCATCGTAGGGTTGTTAATTGGCATAATTTCAGTATCGTCTCAGGGAATAGGGAGGCCTGAGGAGAGGGGGAGAGGTGAGGGGATGAGCGGAGCAGTCGGAACACACGGCATTTATCAGTTAAGTCCACTGTCTCACGTGGGCACAGTTTGTGGCTCCCCAACACCAAAGATCAGTGATCGCAGATCACCATCACATATATAATAATAATGAAAATGTTTGAAATACTTAGAGAATTTTAAGGAAGAGTTACCAAAGCATGACGCAGGTACACATGCTGCATAGATGCTGTTGGAAAAATTAGCACTGAGAGACGGTGGGACACAGCAGAGAATAAAGCAGGAAGGATCTCTGACTTTGTGAAGCTTTTACTTCTAGTAGGAGGGAGCTAGACGATAAACTTAATGAATAAATTATGTGGATGTTCAAGGTGATAATTACTATGGAAAAGTAAATAGGAAAGAATGAGGGAAATGGGGACCGCCAGAGCAGAGGGTGGGATGCAATTCAACATAGTGCGGCAGGGCAGACGTCATTGCACATGCAGCGTTAGAAGGCCGTTGTAATTTAGACAAGAAATTTGTGCCAATTTGGAACTGACTGATGGAAAATAGGATGAGACCTGGTCACATTATGGATCTATTCTTATTTAAATTAATTTTACCTATTTATAATGTATAATGAAGTTAAAGAATCCATACTATGGAATTATAGCTACTAATTTTTGTTGGATTTCCAATTATGTTGTTTATGTTTGGATGTGATTAATTAGCATTTGTAGATTTTAATTTTTTCTTTTAGAATAAAAAGAGAAAAATTAAGATTTATTAAAAGCATCATCTTAAAGCAAATTCTTAAATTCCCTTAAAGATCTACTTGCAACCCAATTTTGTGTTATATCTGTATCACTTTTATTGTTATTGGTAATGTTATTTGTCATTACTTGCAATAACAGTCTTCCAAAACTTATGTCTTCTGATTACCTAAAGATAAGTGTTTACCAAATAGAATAGGTAACTATTAACGGAGCAACATTTATGGCACATTGTATTAATAATGGAGTCCACATTATAGTTGTTTAAGAGAGATAATGTGTTTTTTAGTTCAAAATTATTTCCATTCAGGAGTAGCTAAAAATGTTCTCTTCTCTTTTACTTACTATGCAATGCTTCAGAGTTATTAGAGTGTCATGACCATAACCACCTCCACTGGGGGGGAAAAAAAGCTGTTATTGAATAAAAATTAGAAAAAGGTGTTTGGGGAACTGTTATTCTGCATTTCTTTCCATTAATACCTCTTTGTAGTTTGTTTAGTGTCTATATTTGTGTGAGAATGTGTGTGTGTGTGTGTATACACAAAATCAATCTTTTAAGCACAAACATTTTAATTCTGTGTGCATTGGTAAGTGTCTGATTGTCACTGACAGGACTGTTTGCAAAGTCGGTGATAACACATGTCATTTTTGCCAGGTGAATAATTTCTTTTGGCTCAAATCACTAGTTTAGTAACACAAAGAAGTTACTCTTGCTCAAAAATGCATAATCAGTAAATAGTTTGGGGATTTATCTCTTTTTAGACTTGAACTATTCCACTCATTTCTAAAATGAGTGGATTATTTCCAATAGACACAAAAATGAAAACCTTTTAAAGTCTTGTAGTCTTAATCTTCTAGAGCAAATTAAGTCCTTTAAAAGGCTGTCTTAGTTTGTTTTACTTGTCAGTAATGTAATAATTTAAATTTATCATTTTGCTTTTAGCTCATTTTTTTTTAAAAAATGATACTTAACCTATCAAATTTAGATCACTTTCATTTGATTTATAATGCTGTGTTGAAAATATGTGCAAGTCAAATTTCGCATGCATTTTAAACTGCCTTGTTTTCAAATTACCATTTATTATATTAATATGTGGCAAAGACATTAACATTATGAGTTGCTAGCTTTGATCTCAAGATAGAAGGGAATCAATTGATTCTATGTATTATGATTATTTAACTTTAAAACCAGGCAAAAGTATATGACCTTTAGCACTTCTTCTGTGGACTTGAGTCTTTCGGTAATATTTATTCAGTTCAAACTGTGTGTTAGGCGTTTTGCCAGGCGTTTAAGATGTGTATATGAGAAAGACGGTGATCCTTCCCTCAGGAAGCTCAAAAATGGATAGAGATGGAAAAGGTTGTGGTAGTAGAGTTATTTAGTATTTATTCTGTGTCTGCAATATCGACTCTTTTTCTTATTTTAATTAGCTTTCACAAAACCCAGTAAGGTATTTTATTATTCCCATTTTTCAGAAGGGGAAACAGAGTCTTACAGATCATAAAATCTAGTAAGTGGTGGAGTTGTGATGAGGCCTCTCATACTCCACATCCATGTTCATTCATACCGCACAAAACCTTTGCATGCCAAGAACGAGGATACAAAAATGGGTAATGTATGTCTCTGGCCTCAGAGTTCTAAGTTTTGTGAGAGTAACTCATGCTCCAAAGAAAGCCAAGACTTTGTTCTCTTAGGCTGTCTTTATTTGAACCCGTCTTACCCCATTTTTTCCACGAAAGCATTCTATGGTAATAAAAAGGTCGTTAAACCGTATTTTGAACAGGAATTTGGTGATTCATTTTCCATTTTTTCTTAATTTTGGTCTGCAAGAGATAAGTCTTACAGTGTAACTGATAGAACTTACTGCTGTTAATTATCTTAAATTGCAGCCCGAGGAATACTATATTGCCCTGTACAGCTCCTCACAATTAGTTTTGACCATTAGCCATTCACATAGGAAACCTGGGAAGAGTGTGAGATTTTTTTTTTTTTTTAAAGTCAAGCTGTTTTATTTTAATTCAGTTAAAATTTAAATTTCTAGGATAAAATAATTATGGTCAGGATTAGTTAATTTTAGGATGAAACAGCATTTTGTGTTAATCCTCATATCTTCAAGTCCACTTTGCAAAAAGCATGTAAATCCTTGCTATGTTACCGCTGTCTCTATGGAAGGGAGCCTGAAAGGCATTTCACCTTCATGTAAATGCAGTAACCTCAACACATCAAATTTCAGACATCACAAATCAACAAAATAAAAAGTAAGCAACTACCAGTAATGCACATACGTATGAACTATATCAGATTTTTGCCTGGGGTTGGTCGTGTAAAAGCACCTGGGGGTATTTTTTAAATGCAATGTCCGTACCTGGAGATTCTGACGTGCCGTGCGTGAAGGGGGTAGGGTCGAATAGGCAATGGAAGGGATTCCCCGGGATATCTGCATTTCCGCGTTTTGGAAAAGACCTTCAGGTGCTTTTGAAGCACCTGTTTCCCACTCCAGTATCTTTTTTAAGAACACTGAAAAATATTGTTTAAAATAACCTTATGTAAAATCAATATGTGTTTCCTTCAACTATATTTAAATTAATAATCATAATTCTGATCAGTCAGCACATACGCCAGGAACTGTGAAAGCTGTATTTGTTTTATCGTTCAGTGGTTCGAATTGTCTGGTGCTCTTATGCTTTAGAACATAGTTGTTTAGACTAGGAGTGGTATGTATTTTACTGAGTGAATTTAATATTTATCTCGAAAATAGTAACATCCAGCATTTCTTTGATACTTTCTGAGTTAGAGACTGTGCTAAGCACATGACCTAGGTTAATCTGATGTAACGTTTGCAGCAACACCATGAGGTAGGTACCGGGGAAACTGAGGCCTGGTGAAGGAGGACACCCCCTGGGTGAATAGCTGGGCAAGACGGCAGTGCCTCTGTGCGAGCCCTGGGTAGAGGTTGTGCATTGAGCAGCCTCTCCAGAGCCTGCATTCTTCACTGCTGCACTTTGCTGTTTCCTGTTAATAAAGGTAGCCGGCGCTGTGCATTTCTGGTTTAACTACTTAGCTGCTGTTCACTGAACACCTCCTCTTTCCATTGTTTGAGAATTTTCTTGTATGTGTATATGTGTGTATCATATTAACATATGTATAATTTATGTGAGAGGGTATGCTATTGATATTTTTATGTAAGTAAAAATTTTGTCTTATGAAACATGAAAAATTAAAATATTTGACGCTTTTTAATTTCAGTTTATTGATGGTCGACTGGCAAAACTAAATGCAGGAAGAGGTTTCTCCGATGTATTTGAAGAAGAGATCACTGCAGGGGGCTTCTGTGGAGGTAAAGACTAGTTAGAATATGATTATCCAGTTTCTGAATGACAATTATTTTGATTTTTGCACTTGTGTCTGATAAAATTGGTTTCATAAACAATTATTTTCTCCTAAATATATAATGTCTTAAATACATTTTTCACCTTATAAGAGCTATGGTATTAACGTATTTTGCCCGATACATGTTATTCAAGGCATTATAATGGTCTCATGAATTGGTAGCTGTTGGCTCAGATAATTACTGGAAATAAATAACAGAAATCCAATTAGTTTATATCTTCCAGCCTTTCCTCCTGAATAGTAGTATTCTCTGCTAGAAAACTACTAGTGGGGATGGACACGGTGGCTCACACCTATAATCCTAGCACTTTGAGAGGCTGAGGTGGAAGGATTGCTTGAGGCCAGGAGTTCGAGACCAGCCTGAGCAAAATAGTGAGACCACCCCCCCGCCATCTCTACGAAAAAATAGGAAAATTAGCCGAGTATGGTGGCGTGTGCCTGTAGTCCCAGCTACTCGGGAGGCTGAAGCAGGAGGATCACTTGAGCCCAGGAGCTGGAGGTTGCAGCGAGCTATGATGATGCCACTGCCCTCCAGCCTGGGCAACAGAGCAAGACTTTGTCTTGAAAAAGAAAAAAAGAAATTACTAGTGATGGCTATTACTGAATATGAATTTGAGAACCGAGATTATGAATGAAATAGTAGATTGTAATATAATCTGAAAAGAAAGGTTGGAACACAACTCCTTTTATATTTTTCAGTAAGTATATTATTATATAGAAGTCTTTACTTTTTCTACTTTGCAGACCACTGCAGTATTAAGAAAGTTTTCAGTTTACCACTCCATAAATGTAATTAATCCTTCAAATGTAAATATTCAAACAGTGTTATAATTTTCTAGGCAATTAATTATTTGTGAACTGAAACTTTTAAGTTCCACTGTTCTAGTGTATAGTCCTGACTTGCAGAGAATTTTGCTTGAGTTCTTGAAATGTCCTATGCGTTCATTCATTCATTCATTCAGTAAGTAAGTATTTGCTGAGTGCTTACTATGTACTAGGCACTGATCTAGATACTGGGTGAACTAAACAAACAAAAATCCCCGCCCTCTATATCTTGGTATGTTCATTTTCGATGTGGTTTAATAGTAATTTCTTTTTCTTTGTAGCGTTGCTTTGAGAAAAAAGTTTCGGTCTATCTGTGAATAAATAGTTGCTAGAATTGAGAAATAAAACATGAAAAGACCAAAAGTAATAAGTACTCATCTATAAATTTCACAAAATTTAATTTTATTCTTAAGATTTATTTTCACACCATGAAAATACAGAAATCATTGAGATAATTTGTTCATTAAGAGGGGTACAATGGCCAGGCGCGGTGGCTCATGCCTGTAATCCTGGCACTCTGGGAGGCCGAGGCGGGCGGATCGTTCTGAGCTCAGGAGTTCAAGACCAGCCTGAGCAAGAGCGAGACCCCGTCTCTACCAAAAATAGAATGAAATTAATTGGACAGCTAAAAATATATATAGAAAAAAATTAGCCGGGCATGGTGGCACATGTCTGTAGTCCCAGCTACTCGGGAGGCTGAGACAGTAGGATTGCTTGAGCCCAGGAGTTTGAGGTTGCTGTGAGCTAGGCTGATGCCACGGCACTCGCCCCAGGCAAGAGAGTGAGACTCTGCCTTAAAAAAAAAAAAAAAAGAGGGGTACAATGAACTTAGCATTGTAGACCTTTGTCTGATGTAAATACAGCATTTCACTGAAAGCATTTGCTTGGGGAGAAAGTTAGTTTACTTGACTCGTGGAATCACTCAGCTTCTTGCTTTCCTCAGCTCGTGGGTAAAAATTTAGCTTCAATGGAACTTTTGTGTTAAAATAACCCCCTTTTTACTTCTCAACACAGACAAGCAAATATTATCAGCTCATGGACAAATTGCTCGAGGCTTCCATTCAGTATTTACATAACTGCTGTCTCATTACCTTTATGACCCGTGGGGCTAGTAGCTTTTGTGGAATTGAAGGTGATGTTTTGTGACAGTCGGGATAGAACTGTGATCCTTTCGTACGGTTAAATTCTGTAGTCATAACCACTGGTCCAGATACTTGTGTATTAGAATAAGGTAGGTGGCTTTTCTGGTGGGAGGGGTCACTAAAATGTTTCACTAAAGGTCTTATTGTCTAAAAAAGAATGGGTGGGTATGATTACTGGTTAGCATCTGAGTTAGAAACGGCTACATTCACAGCAGCCAACACTTTGCTACTCTTTACTAAAATGAAAAGGTTTCGAATTCTCATTTTAATTTGAGGGAGCCAATACTTATCCAAAGGAAAGCCTAGTGTGACAAATATTAATTTCAGTGAGTTCAGCAAAAACATATCTTAAAAAGTTGTGCCTGAATGTCACGCTATTTTTTCATTATTGTATTTTAGATTATTTTTAGAAGAAAATAAACATGTTAGAATTTGAAATAAAAAGATGAATAATACAATAAAAATTAGTACAATTCTACTACATAGGAGATATCCGTCTATTTAGGGTATGAGAGAGAGAATGTGTGTGTGCGTGTGCATTTGCAAAAATAGTTCCTAGAGTCCAATCCCAAACATTTGTTGTTTACACTGTATTTATGTGAGAAAGAAGAATGTCTTTGTCATGGTGTTGACCTGTTCTTCACCAAAGTAAACTGGTCTAACTTTGTGGTTTCTCTTCTAGTAATTATTCATATTTATTGAGCACTCATATGTGGCAGAAGTATCTCATTTAATCCTCACAACACCATATGAGGCATTCCGATTGTGCCATTTTTAGGAGGCATCAGCCCAATAATCTGCTCAAGGTCACAGAGCCAGGAGTCACCAGACTCTCAGCTCAACATGCATCTGCCCGTCTCCAAAGCTCTTGCTTTAATAACTGTAATATATTTCTCTCTTACAATAGGAGATTGTCCTGATGAGAAAACATTCAGTAAGCAAGAGTATTGCTCCACACTTTGCTACTCGGATTGAATAAAAGCAGAATTCCTATCTTTTCTGCATATCTCCTGAGGATTTTTACATATAAAGCTCCCAGAAAGATCACTGTAGGAGAAATCAATATTAATTAAAGCTGAAGAAAAAAAATTATGTTCTTTAAGCAAAAATAATTCGGAAATTTCAGAGAAGCGTCTGTTTTCTCCCCTTTGTACATCGCTGCAGTGGTAGTTTTTATGGTGTTTTTGTTGCCGATGCCCATGGTTATGAAAGAATACGATGAGTACGGTGGAACTTTATAATGGTTGTGGCTCTGGTTAAGAGTATTCAATGCAGGACAATCAGATACAGAACATCTAGGTCCACATTTGAACGTAGAGCCATGGTTAAAGAATCCATGAACGCATGCAGATTTTCAAAAACCGTCTTCGGTCCTGTGAATCCTCCTCTTCAGGGCTATTGAGGAAATCCCCGTTACACCTGATTCCTTTCATGAGACCCTTGCAGAATATTTAACCTTAACCTGAAAGAAAATAATAAAAATATCGGGAAAAGCGTAAAGGGAAAAGTATCCATAAAGTTTAAAAGGTGTAAAAGAGGACATGAATAGAACAAATGGTGCTGTTTGGTAAGCAAAAATGTCGATCTATGAAAAAGCAGCTAAGGAATATTGAGTAGTTTGGAGCATGTTCTTTTTTTTTTATAATTTTTTTTCATTTAAAATAGAACTAGAAGAGAAAGAAAGGAAATACTTCCCCCCTTTATTAAGGATTGATTTTATGTAGAGGTGCGTGGTTACTCTATTACTAGCATTTGCTGCATTAGTTTCCTGGTGGAATCTGATCATTCTTTTATTTATTTGTTCCTATGTCTTTTTACTAAGTACCAGATTTGAAGAGGCGGTAGGTAATTATCAGTGTCAGTGGCATTTTTCTGGCCTCATTGAACAATTTAGATCAATTTACACTTTTTGACAAATAAGTGCAAATTACTGGGATTCAGAGAAATACCTTTGAAGGGAAAGTCTTGGCACAAGTGAGAAATAAAGATACTTTATCCTCGAGTGTGAGGATAAAATCACTTGTGGAACAAAAAACAAAGTTAAAATTTCCTCAATAATGTTTGTCAGTACCATAATCCAGTTATTTTAAAAGAAGGACTCTGAGAGATTTTTTTTTTTAGCATTCACATTAATTTTAAAGAAAAAAGTCTTTTTAAAAAATTACTAAAGAATAATGTGCTTGTCTCATTAGTTTTATGGAAATAGGAACCTTAAATATAAAAACACTAAAATTTAAAGAG
>RJWJ010002393.1:79046-102509 GCA_004363605.1 Indri indri
ATTTCCCTATCATCTTTAACAGTGTATTTATTCTTAGAGACTTTCTGTTTGCTCCCATACTACATAACTCTATATTATTACTAGTAATTCTCACTATTAACTTCCTTTTCAGTGTATTAGCTTTGAGCAGCCCTTTCCCTTTCTGATGTAATTGCTTTGGAAGTGATACAGAGAAAATGTTTTATTTTTTAATGTCAGAATATTATGGAGGTACAAATGCTTTGGTTACATAAATTGCCTTTGTACCATTTGAGTCAAAGTTGTAAGTTTGCTCATCACCCAGATAGTGCCTTGTGCCTGTTAGGTGTGAGTTTACCCATCCTCTTCTCCCCCTCCCACCTGCTTGATTTCCAATGAATGTTATTTCCATGTGTGCACTTAAGTGTTGATCTATTAGTTCCAATTTAATGGCGAGTACATGCGGTGTTTGTTTTTCCATTCCTGTGATACTTGACTTAGAAGAATGGTCTCCAGTTCCATCCAGGCTAATACAAGAGGTATTAGTTCACCATTTTTTATGGCTGAGTATACTCCATGGTATACATGTACCACATTTTATTAATCCACTCATGTATTGATGGGCACTTAGGTGGTTTCTACATCTTTGCAATTTTGAACTGTTCTGAATACACCTGATCCCATCTGATCTCAGAAGCTAAGCAGGGTCAGGCCTGGCTGGTACTTGGATGGAGAAAACTTCTATAAAAGTTAATTTTTATTACATTTTGTGTAGCAGTCTTAGAGGTAGTGTTTCAGAGTTGAAGGAATAATGAACCGTGAAGTAAAATACCCAGATTCTTATTCTTTCTTTGCTTTCTTTCTACTCTATTCTTTCTCTTTCTTTGCTTTACATTTCCTTGGATAATATTTTTCCAAATTACAGATTTACAAGTAGAGAATATTTTCAGAGGTAAAACTGCAGTTGAATTGCATAAATGATCAGCTATTAATTTGTGTTAATATTTAACAACCATAGAAGAAGCTTTTTTTATTCCCGTGGTTCTTTGCATTTCTGAATTTCCTTTTAGTTTTTTTTTATTTTCCTATACATATGAAATACTGTTTTAAAGTAAACCAAATTGTGTAAAAGACAAATTTTTGAAAAGCAACATAGACACAAAACATTGAAAAATCAGTTTAAAAAGCAAAGGAATTTTAGATTTCAAAAGGAAGGTTTTGTTTACCCCTCTGAAGCTAATATTAAAATGAAAGAAGATAGGATAATATTAATGTATTAACTTCGTATATGAATGAAGAAAAAGTGGTTTTCTATTCTTTTTTTTTTTTTTTTTTTTCTGAGACAGAGTCTCGCTCTGTTGCCTGGAATAGAGTGCCATAGCATCAGCCTAGCTCATAGCAACCTCAAACTCCTGGGCTCAAGCAATCCTTCTGCCTCAGCCTCCCGAGTAGCTGGGACTACAGGCATGCGCCACCATGCCCGGCTAATTTTTTCTATATATTTTTAGTAGTCCAGCTAATTTCTTTCTGTTTTTAGTAGAGACGGGGTCTCGCTCTTGCTCAGGCTGGTCTCGAACTCCTGACCTCGAGCGATCCTCCTGCCTCGGCCTAGGATTGGTTGTCTATTCTTAACAGTGCTAACTACCCTGTTCCTAAGAATTAGAGCAATTTATTAGTTCTTACAATTCCATCACTCCTTTTACAACATTGCAAATAAAATTTGCCTACTAAAATCCTAGAAATACTAGTTTTTGATAAATTTTCACTTCTGGATTTATTTTTGATCAACTGTTCCCGGCATCTAATTTTATATATTCCAGGAAACCCGAGGTCCTATCAGCAGTGGGTGCACACAGTCAAGGTAACGATCAGCCTTCAAAGTTTCTTCTTCTTTCGCTCTAACACGTGTTTATTTGCAATATTTGAAATGTTTGTGTTTATTTGCAATATTTGAAATGTTTGTATATCGTGTTACATTTAAAATATTTTTAGTCTATGCTTATAGTTTGTTGATATTCATAAAGGTAATTTTAAAATAGAAACTTTTTTCCAGAGATAAATGGTTTCTTTTGAAAAGCAAGATTTCACTGTCACCTTGTATTACATTCCAGAACCAGGAATTAGATGAAGTATAAGGATTTGATGAGAATTTTAAAATCCTTCACAGATTGAGACTTTATTGCCCAACATTAAAACAGCTGATAAACATTGTATTTCATTTCTTTTAAGCTTTAAATATATACATATTCCTGGTCATATTATTCAAGTCTACCTAAACTCACTGATTTTTAAGTGGTATATTACACTAACTAAAAGAACAAGATAGAATGTTTATAATTTGTTTGAAATTTTTATAGTGTATAAAAACTTGAAAACACTAAACATGAAATAATTTTTATGTTTTTAAGTTGTGAATAAAGCTCTTTTTTATACCACTAACGATGCTTTGTTTTTAGGACATTTTGGGGGAAAGATTTTGGGAATGTGTGTTTCTCTTTCGTAGAAAGGCGGCGCTCTATTCAACACAGCAATGACCAAAGCAACTCCTGCTGTGCGGACAGCATATAAATTTGTAAGTTTTTATTTGACATTTAACATTTTTCTAGATGATAAATATGTAAATGTATAATATTTTCTACTTTTCTTTTAGATAAGCTTTTTTAAAAGCTTAGGGTTAAGAATGACCAAAGCAAATTAAGTTATTAAAATTATAACACTGCACAGAGAGGGTATTTCCTTTATATAACATAAAAATGATTCTTCATTTTATTTCAAAGCTGTCAGCAAAATTGAAACAGTCCATGATGAAGAATACCATGTTTTAAAATCTGATTCTTTCATTCAACAACATATTTTAAATTCTTGTTGTGTACTTGAGGCTCAAGTAGAAAAAAAATAGAACAATATAGCAAGGTCTTTTTCCTCAAAGATGTATTATTGGCTCTCCATAATATTCTGCATTGATACATCGTGGCATTCAATAAAATAAAAACAGGAGCACTAGCAGCAACAAGTAAATGAGAAAATAAAAATCTGTTTAATGTTACAACTAAGACCCTTCAGAACCCGGCCCGCCTGCGTGCTGTCCTTTCCCTCTCATCCCCCAGACCTTCCCTATCCGCAGGCGCGTGGCCGTTCCTCTCGTGGATGTGAAACGTTCGCTTCTGCCCTCTATTCTACTCTGGCTATTCCTACAACTCGGAACGTCCGTTTGTTGGCCTTTACTCGCCTAGTAAACACCAGTTCATTTTTATAGGGCTTAGTTCAGGCCGTATTTCCCCTGAAAAAAATTTCTAACCCTGCACAAAAAGAGTTTGTGTACCTATTTTCGTGTGTCCGCAGGACCTGCAGGACCCTCTGTTCCAGCTCTGGCTTGGTCTTTGTCGGTGTTTATCTCTAACATCAGACTGGTAACTTCTTGAGAGGGAAGCTAGTGTGTTGGTATTCAATAAAATTTTTTCTTAAATCAACAGGTCATGTATTTTATATTTCTAAAAATATTTAGGGCAATAATTTTGATTTTGTAAGAATTTATCTTCGAAAGCCTTCCCAGTAAATGAATTGATGTGATTGAATTAACAATAAAATAATATATTTTAATAAAAGTTTAGAACTCATATTCTTTTCTTGACTTACAATTGCAGTGTAAATGCAGCCACCGTTTCTGTTTAAAAACCCTACTTCAAAGATTACCTTTTATCGTAGGGAAGCTAGTCTGCAAGTTAATTCAAAGACATAGCACCCAAATTCTGAACCATTTGAAGACTAACGTGAAGCCAAAGAAAGAGGTCGTCATTTTGCCTTAGAAACACCAGAATCTTCCTTTTGTTTGGTTTTCCATGCCTTTGCTGGAAGACCTCTCTGGGGGTGTGATTTAAATACAATGTTTAAAGAGATTTTCTTCACAACAGAACAGCACATAGCTGCCATGTGAAAAAACAAACCAACGTTGAGCGTGATTCCTCATATCCAAGTGGGTGTCATTCAAGGTTCTAAAAGTGGTTTCATAGTCAACAGACCCTCATTTTTTTCTTGAGTGAGCACTTGAAGTTTTTCTTTAGGCTTAGAGAAGATGTATTGTTTTGCCAAATATGTGTTTTTCTCCTTGATTTCACTCATGTCTTTCATGAAAAGCTCAGCGATGAAGCAAACATGCTCAAAGCCTTATTATTTAAAAATTTATCCCTTTAATTGGTATTTTATTTTGAATACTTTGCAAGGCAGTGAAATTTTTCCACATTAAAAATTCTGCTCTAGGCCGGGCGGGTGGCTCACGCCTGTAATCCTAGCACTCTGGGAGGCCGAGGCGGGCGGATCGTTCTGAGCTCAGGAGTTTGAGACCAGCCTGAGCAAGAGCGAGACCCCATCTCTACCAAAAATAGAAAGAAATTAATTGGACAGCTAAAAATATATATAGAAAAAATTAGCCGGGCATGGTGGCGCATGCCTGTAGTCCCAGCTACTCGGGAGGCTGAGGCAGAAGGATTGCTTGAGCCCAGGAGTTTGAGGTTGCTGTGAGCTAGGCTGACGCCACGGCACTCGCCCCAGCCAAGAGAGTGAGACTCTGTCACACACACACACACACACACACACACACACACACACACACAAAATTCTGCTCTTTTGAGGATTATTCCCTAAATCAATTTCAGCCAAATTAAGGTCTTTAGAATATACTTAATCATTTTTATCATTCATTTTGTGATCATGGCGTACATGAGTCAGCAGGTTTGGTGCAGGCAAATAAGTCATTTTGTGACCTTCATCGTTGTACCTAAAGGTGATCTTTCCAGATTGCTCGTATTCTGAAATCTGTGTACTGAAATTCCTTCTTTGACCTCAAATTTCTATGAAGAAAACTCCCAATTTCTGTTGTGTAGGTATAACGATTTATTCACCTTGGTTTTCAGAGATAGTAAATTTTTCAAAGGTGAGATCTATTTCATTCATTCAACAGATTATTTGAGCACCTACCATGAAATAGGGCCTGTGCTTGTCATGGAGTGAGAGCGGAGAAGTAGGACGGGTGCTGAGAGTGAGAGAGAGACTGGCCCTGCTGCGGTATTTGGGTCCCTGTCTCTTTGCCCTGTGCTTTGACCGTACGAGAGACGTACTAAACATATGTATTTGTCAAAGCAGGTGATTCGTCCTGTACTTACATAACATTTTTCTGTACTTATTTCTATGCTTAATTTTTTCTATAGTTTCTATGTTTATGCTTTTCCATACAGGTGCCATAAAGAATACCAGAGTAAACACACACTCTTTCTTACAAACCTAAGGATAACAGCAAAGTGAACTGTATGTTTTATTTGGCTAAAAGTTTTCTTGGTTGTCTTTCTTATTAGGTCTTTGCATTTTAAATTATTAATCAAAGCCATTTGCTTGGTGCATTTCTGTAGAGAATGCTTGTATATTGTTAAGTTTCAACTTGATAAATTGAAAAGGATAGAGAGAACCTACATCCCGTCTTCCAGGTAATTTGAAAGAGGTCAAAGGAGGGCATCGGGCAACAGACATTTAAATGCATCAGTGCACGAATTACAGAACCATGGAAGAGACTGACACTCGTTTCAACTCTGTACACTAAGGAGCATTTGAAAAGATTAGTGTGAGCAGGTGGATTAGAGGATATTTAGATAAACTAGAATACAGTCTAAATGTGAGCAAAGCAAAGATGGGCACAAATTCTAGGGGATGGGAACAGAAGCATTTTTTCTTGGTAATTATATATTTTTACCTAATGGAAATACAGGGATTAATATAGGACCCTTTAATTAGATTCAGTGGCTTTACAAATACAACAATGTGCAAATGTTTTATTGATTCTAAAGAACCATGGCATATAATTTAATGTTATTTGGCTTTTCAGATTGTCTTTTATCATGTGTGCAGTATGTTTTGGTTTTGCCTCATTCAAATAAAGAAATAATTGTTCACTTCAAGACATTTCTCCAGCAGTTTTTCTATGCCAGATAACTGTGCTGAGTAATGCAGATATTAACCGGAAAGAAATTAATATTCTTCCCTACAGCTTGGGACCTTGGGAAAGACATGTGTTTACTCTTTCCAGAAGCAACTCGGGAAAGCAGGATGTTTAGTAGGAGCAAGGGCTTTGGCATTGGAGTCTTAAGTCCGCACGACCTCAGTTTCTGTGTCTGTAGGATGAGGCTATAAAGTTTTCTTTTTGGTGAGACCTGCATTCAGTGGATGTCTTTTTAAAACCTTAGTTCCTCTTTTCCCTTTGAGAAGGGAGGAAATTAGACTTTATAATTCAATGGACCTAGGCTATGAGGACTTATCCGCCCCCTCAGTTACTTTCCATATTTGTCAAGTGTGATAATAATGGTGTTAATCTCATAGAGTTGTCACAAGGACTATATGAGATAATGCGTGCCAGGCACCCAGTGCACAGTCATATATTCAGGAAACACAAAATAAACGTGAATTCCTTTTCACTTCTTTTTACTTTGGCCACCGTGAGTGGGAATTTCCAGGGGAACAAAGGCTGAAGCTTTTTACGAAAGCCCTGGTTGTCTTTAGTTGAGTTACACCCCAGAGGAATCACAGCAGGACCTGAGAGACTCAGATGCTGGAGCCAGATTCCTGGTGAAACATAAGGATAACTTTTAAATTGTTAACTGACTCTTAATTTTTGCCAGAAAAACCACGTATGAAATAGCCATCCCATCAAGATGGCTCTGCTAATAAAGATCTGTGTCTTCCTGTAAAAGCACTTTAATGAAGCTTCGTGAAGTTGCCTGAGCTGCTTAATGTTCAGACATTTGCCCAAATAAACTTGCTGCTGGGATGTGCTTTCTCCTTCTCCGGTCTGTCACAATTTTAAATTAAAATTGGGCGTTAGTAACCTGGTTGATTCCCTTTGTGTCCTTTATAGTCTAGAAGGCAGACAGGCTAAGTGTTAGCCTTCATATGATATTCATATGCAAATAACAGACTAAGCATGTTTTTACCAGCTAATGTAGGTATAATAAAAGAGTAAGTGGTGTGGTATCCCTGAATGTAGAGTTTTAGATTATAATCTGTTTCTAAATAATATGCATAGTTAGACATTTTCATTGCATGTAATCTTGTGTGCTTATTCTTTAAATGGTAGTAAATTCATGCTGAGCCAGACACATTTGTTATTTTCTAGGCAAAAAGTCACGCAAAGCTGGGACTGAAGGAAGTGAGGAGTAAGTTGAAACACAAGGTGTGTTGTATTCTTTTTTTCTGTCCTGCCTTGATTCTTGTGTTAGTTTGAAGTTTATACTTTACAAATCACATGAGATTTATGTTTTTAATGACTTTTGAAATATACTTAGCCCTTTGTTCCAAAATGTATTTTTTATAACAAGCCCTCTGGCAACTCTGCCATTCTATACGCATCCACTGAATAATCTCCTTATTGTTTGCATATTTTATCACAGAACTGTGGAGATCTTCAAAGATGCTTTAATAGGATGTATGTTTTCATAAAGTTGATTGCCTTGATATCACAATTGAAGTTCTTACTTCAAGCTGAGAATTTTTTTTTAAAAAAGATACCTTTGGTGTAGAATGAAGCCAGGAATGCCATCATTTGGCTTTACAGGCTCTTTCCAGTAGTAGTTACTTTGAATTGAGGAATGTTCTTAATTTATGAAACATTATGTATGAGGATTTGTATTGGAAGCTATGAATAATGCAAGCATATGAATATTTATGTGTATGTATGTGTGTATATGATTTGATTATACGTTACATCTTTGCAGATTTTATTATCAATTATTATGGTTTGGATTTTTACCTTTGGAGAAAACATACTAGTTAAAACTTCCAGTGTAGTGATAGAGCAAATTGTCCTCATATAAATTTTATTCAAATTATTCAAGATAGAAGATTATATTGGAAATTATTCATATTATTGAAAAATACATTTTCTTCCTAATAGATTCTTTAAACTTACAGCTGAAGTGTTATTTTGTTATTTGCATGTATATCAGATACTTCGTTTATTCATTTAATAATTTTCATAATAAAAGGAGTACCTTAAAATAATTGTGTATTTTTTCATGCATAGGAAAATGAGGACGATTATGGGACATGTTCTGGTTCTGTACAGTATACCCCCGTCTACATGCTGCATGGTGAAAAGGGAGGACGCGAGAAGCTCAGGCTTGCCCAGGTGAGGTTCTTTACCTTTTGAGCCTCCGTATTCTCATGTAATGCCAGTGAATTCTCTAGGAACAATTTTGGAGCCATTAATTTTTTACGTGTGATAAGAAAACCTGCAGTACTGTTCAAGAACAGGAGCAGGTGGGATCTGGGCAGGCTACAGGAAGATCGAGAATCCAGTGTTCCAGATCTCAGTCCCTGTGTGCATTAACGCACGTCCTCACAGAGCTCATGGTCTGGTGAGGGAGAGAGACAGTCAGATGTGTGATTGTCACAGAATATGAATAGTTTTATTTTACAAAAATAAAAATAAAATGAAACTCATACTTAAGTGTTTGACCATTAAAGTAGTCCACAGAAGTTAGAATGCGAACTGCTGTGTGTCTGTCTGTTTCTAAGATCTGATATTTTATTTGCTATAAATATTTAAAGCTGCTGCTTACATGCCGATGCTACTTCAGACATCATCCCAAGTGACAAAGTGCTCAGAATCAGAGCTGTGTGTGTCCCTGACTTTGTATCATAAGTGTGCTTCTAAAGGTTTTAACTAAGCAAAATTGGTATATACCAAATCATATTTTTAGTGGCTTTAGAAAACTAGCTTTAGAAAATAATTTTCGAGTGGAAATTATAGAACTGGCAGCAATTGCAAAGCTTCATGTATTACGGTTGCCGGAGTTTACAGATGAAAAAGTCAGTGGCAGAGGGGCAGACGCCCTTCTCTGGTGCTCAGTTGGCGTCCTGGGCAGCCAGGCTCTGCAGAAGTCTCGGTGGCCACACAGTGCTGCCACGTGTCTCTGTCAGTCCGTTTGTGCTGCTATAACAGAATGCCTGAGACTGGGTAATTCATAAAGAACAGAAAGTTACTTCTCAGAGTTCCGAAGGCTGGAAAGTCCAAGATCAAGCTGCTGGCGTCTCGCTGGGTCATTTGGTGGGGGAAGGGACAAGGAGGCCCAAACTTACTCTTTTATCAGGGCACCAATCCCACCCATGATGGTGGATCATCTCTTAAAGGTTCCCCTTCTTAATGCAGTTACAATGGCAATTAAATTAGAACATCAGATTTGGAAGGGGCAAGCATTCAAAATGTAACAGTCTTTAAGAATGGGAAAGGACCAGTGAAGCTGTACTACAACCATAGGTCTCTGTAAAAAAAAAAAAAAAAAATTCATTTAACCATTCAATACCTACTAGGCACTTTTCTGGGTACAAGATATATATAGAAGGAAAAACACAAAAATTCTCTGCCTTCATGGGACTCTCTTTGTAACATAATAAGTACCTTTAAATGCCTTTTCTCTGACTTTCCCATTTTATTAAGCTGATATTTTTGTACGTTAGAATGGCTTAACTGTAGCGTATTCATAGAGATGATAAATAAGCCTTTCAATAGAGTGATTATTCCACAAGTGTAGGAACCTTTTCTGGCTACTGCCATTAACTGAATAACATTTGTTACCTTGTGAACGAACGAAGGATTTGCTATTAATTTTTCTGGTTTTTCTCCCATTACTAGTATGTTCGGTTCCTGTCTTTTTTCAAGCTTTAACATCTTAAAAACTTATGTAAAATGTTTACTGGCTTAATATTGGAGCATTTAGGTTATATTTACCATGATGAATAGGTTTTTATATGAAAAAATGTGACATTTTCGTTACGGATCCACCCATGATTTCGTTGTCGCAAGAGCGCACTCTCTGGTGGGGGAGCCTAGCAGCGGCAAGGGTCTGCGTTTTGGGAAACAGAAATCTGGTTTTCTTCACTTGGTCTCTTCTGTGCAGTTTCTGTTATTTGAAATGCTCAGTCTCACTCATACCTCTCTTGAAGACAGCTTCGTTACCTAGCCACGGAATCTCCTAAAAAATAACAGTGGCTACAAGAGGAGATAAAATACACTGTTCGCTTTCTACTGTGAGGCTTACTGAGCTAGAAAAGGAGCACCACTTTCTCGTGTTAGAACTGGTCTCAGTTATGCCTCAGAAGGAGCCGTGTTCTGGTGTCATCTTCTGTTTGATTCTTTCAAGTTCTCTTAAAAGATTTGCCGTTGGTAAATTTAATTACCTAAAAGCAAGATACTGTAGAAACTGTTGGGATTTTTAATCCAGGTAATTTTCATGTTCTTACTGCAGTTTTCTAAACCTCAATTTTTATAGAGTCGAAACCATATAAAAGCCTCAGGAAACCTGGGGAAGACAGACCGTTTCTTGATGACAGCGAGGCTCTCTGTGTATGTTTGTGTGTACTGCATGATTTGTGTAAAACTTCCAACAATCCAGAGTGGAAACTATTATCCCCATTTTTCAGATTTAGAAACGGAGCAGAGAGATTGAGAAATGTGACTAAAGTCCTGCGGGTCATAAATAGCATAGTAGAAATTCAAAAACAGGCAGACTGAGTCTAGAACTTAAGCACCTAACCATTGTCATGGGGAGTAGTTGTGGAAAAGGGTATGGAATTTACAGCCAAACAAAACTTAACTTTGAGAAAGGTACTAGCATTTAGCAAAACAAAACGTTGCTAAGCCTTAGTTTCTACATCTGTATAATGGTATAACAATGCATGTCATTTTTTTTACAATGCGATAGGCATTATAGATAATGTACATCTTAATAAAATATCTGCTACATGATAGGTACTCAATAATGGGTGGTTATTCATTTATATGTACAGTTTACATATATTTTGAGTTTCAGGTCATTTTTAGCAACAGCACCATCTTACTTTCTCCTCTCTTGGTAGTTACTGTCCAGAGTCACCAATAATCCTCTAGTTACTAAAGTAGTGGGGACCCTAAAAATTATGTCTTCATTCTAAGTAAAGATGACTATAGATCCCAGTATATTATTTGAAAAGAAATATACAGCTTACTGTACCAAGAAATCCCTTATTTATAAGTTTACGAAACTTCGTGTCATTTTATTGTCAGTAAAATTAAGTAAAGAATATGATGTCGACTCATCCCATTCCTAGTCCATTCAGTTATCCAATTCGATATTGGATAGAATATCCTTTATATTGAATTGAGTATAATATCCTTTATATACCTGAGGGTATATAAAGAATTTCCCATTTCTAGTTTTCAGCTAGATTTGTCAGCAAAAGACTTTATTTTCATCTGTTTTCAAAAGGAAAATAAGATTATTATAACTTGAATTCCAAGAACGTATTTTAAAGTAAAAAAGTAAAATTTTATTAGCTGGGTTCCATAGAAGACAAGATCTAAACATATCTTGTTTTAAGCCTGTGTTCCATTATTTAGCTTATTTTGGAAAGGATTATGGATCTAGAGTCCACCTCTAGCAGATAGCAACGTGTGTGCTGCTCTGCTAATTAGTGTGGTCATTTCCCATTTTGTTGATGAGGCTCAAATAAATGCCAAGGGTACGGCCATGAAGATCTCCCAATTAGGCATCACATTTGTAAAAGGCAGCCCTTTTCCCTTTTGTGTGAAGATGACAGTTCCAGCAGCAGCCCCAGCCTAACAGGACTCCAGGGAGAGGCTCCTCCTCTGGTTTATTGAAAACAGGGCTGGGTGGGTCCAGTGGGGATACTGCCGCTGGGCATGGTGCAGAACACTTAGTCCTGACTGCACTTGCCTTCCTTCATGGGTTTCATTTTAGAATAGAATACTGAAGAGTTAGTCAACAATGCTTAGATCATTAAGTCTATCATCTGAAATTATGTTTAAAAATATTTACTTGTAAACAAACATTTATTAGAATTTTCTAAGCATAAGACATTTCTTTAAATAATATGAAAAATTATATATATATCTAAAAGACTGCTCCATTTTTAATCATATTAGCCATTCTTGGTTTAGTCTGGCAATTAGAGTGTGTGTCTATCCGGGCGTCTGCACGAGACACACAGACACTCAGCTGTGCTAGTGAAGACGCACGAGAGCTGAGCTGCGTCACAAGCCGACGCTAACAGATGGATGGCCCTGAGCAAGGCACAGTCACGGCAACAAAACCTGGTGAAAGTGAGGGGTTGAAGCTTTTTGTTGTTCAGCCCTGTTAAAACCCTGGCACATATACCGCTTTTAACTATTGCAGGTCTGGGACAAATAGCAGTCTGCTCAGATTTTCAGCCTGTCCGATTAATTATATAAAAGCAGCATGATAAAATATAAATGCAAAGTTATTTTTCATTTGTGCTGTGATATAAAGCAGTGTAGTGCCTGTTGATAAATACACTTGGAATGTAGTCAAGACTTACCCAAATAGAGTGTTTACTATGGAAATATGTTTAATAGTCGTAATTTCTATCAATAAGACCAAGCACTGTTAAACTGGGAGACATTTATTCTCATTTCTGATGTAGTCACATACAGACTGATAGTTTGAGATATAGTTATCTTTTGAATGCACAAGAAAGGTGTTTCACCATAAAATAGGATCTATGTGATTTTCCATTTGTATCCATAATGCAAGGTAATGTGGACACTTAAAAAATGAAACTGCTGTCTTTTTAGTCTTTATATTTAATGGTTTATAAATCAAATTCTCAACTATGAGTTCATTTTATCATTGATGAGTAATAGACTTTCATCTTTAAAAATATGCTCAGAAGTTATATATGCTTTTTTGCATGCAGAGACTTGTCAGTAAGGCATTTCAAAGCCTTGTTTTGGTTGGATAGGGACTTAAGAGAAATTCCAGTATGTTGGCATCTTTGAAAAAATATGAGCAATCAGATAGTTTAGGTCTTATAGATAATTTCATCTGCATTTTAAAATATGAGATTTATTAAGTTTCTGTGAAACTTGAAAGATAACTTAGATTCTCTTAAATTACTTAGTTCCTAAGCTTAATAAACATGGATGTTTACTAGGATGCGGTTTATAGTATTGCACTATGACACTTTCCTTCACAGGAATTCACTGAACTCTGGTAATAAAGTGAATGTAATTAAAGGTAGTGTTTCCTGCTCAGGTGACACAGTGGATTTCAGAACATGGTACACTTGTTAGGATCTTTGTAAAAATTACAGCCCAGTGAATACTTTGCTTTATTGGTCAGGAGAGAGATGGCACATCATTGTTTACAGAGGGAAGTAGCCACTTGCTTTTGATCAAGAAAAAGTGATTATAAATCAAAGGATGAGAAATACAAGTTTGACCTGGGGGGGGGGAAGATAGTTGGAAAAAAATATTTTGTAAATTAAATTTTATAAAATAATAAGTTTAGTCAAATTATAACAATAGTAACTGTACATTTTTAGCACTCCATTTGGCTCAATATTTAGAACACTATTATCAAGCTAAAATGTTAGGTTTCAAATGACAAAACTCTTTTGAAATAAGTGAGCATACTTCTTTTAACAGATGCTTATAAAAAATTTTGCCTAAATGAAAACACATTTAGCAGTCTCCATCCCAACTTTAGTCTAATTTATTTTAATGTCAGTAATTGATCTTTTGAGTACACTTTGAAAAATATGGATATATTGGTAATTTGAAAGTTATTTTCTCTTTTTTTCCTCTATCAAAGTAATATTAATTTCCAACATGTCAAATTTGATTATAGTTAAATGTTCATCAGTTGCAGATTACAATAGTGCCCTCTGGTGGACATTATCTAGTACTTTCCTTAAAAGAAGATACTCAAAACTTGGAACACCTTTCAGAGTAGTCTCTTTCATACACATGAGATGTTTATATTGTCATAACATTATTCAAGAATGTTATTCTATGAAAGGAATAATTCCAGACCAAATCCTTTCAGTAACTGGCTGGGACTTCATTTTTAAAATGTTTAGCGGAGGATAATCATACTTACGCAAACATGTTCAGTATGTATTTTGAGATATTTTAAAGTTGACATGTATCTTTTTAATGTTTTAATTTTACTCTTCAAATGTATTGCCATAAATGACTATGTCATTTATTACAAAGTCTTGAAACCAAACAAAGGTACTCAATTTTTCCACGTAGTAAATCTAATGACTATCACCACTCCAGACTTGACACCAGTGATCACATCATTAATATTTTTCCTCACTGTTTTCTGTCCTGTTTAACTTTGTAAGAGTTTTTCCTGTTACCTTTTTTACTTTGTAAGGGCTTTTGATTAAATTAACAATAGTTCTTTATTTTGTAGACAAATTCTTATTTTTTCCCCCAGGTGTCTTAGGATAAAGAAATGACAATTTTCCTCTGGTTGTGTGTACAGAACGGCTTTTAAACTTTGTCGGAGGTCAATGTTGAAAAGCCAGTCTTGTCTTTGTAGGGTCTACTTCTGCCTTATTAGTGTCCCCCAAGAGAAAGAAATTGCCAGAAATGTCATAGATGTATGACTCTAGGAGTATAATAGGATCTTACTCTAATTTGAGCTGGATTTATATCTACTACACATTGTTATGTTTCCTAATATGTACATAGCACAAAATACCAGAATAATACATAAATATCTTAAGTTGGCCTGTGCCTCCACACCAGTTACAAGATAGGGCTACTATGTCTGGCAGCCTTCTCTGGAAGTTCTTTATGGTTTTTCTAACATTCGAATATGATACTGGTTATTTCAAAGCAGTCTGTTCCCTATTTGCCTTTTGCCTGTGTGTCTTTGACATTTGTGATAAAACTATTATTTGATTCTGAGATCAAAATATAATTGCAATTTCTGTTAAGATTCTTGGTACATCCAACACATGAACCATTTTAAGACTCTATACTTACGTATACCATTCCACACACATACATACGTTTATGCCCATTACATATTAATATGATAAATCTTAAAAATGAAATGTAATTATCTCACTATCAGATATTTTTGAATCCTTAGTTACATACTTTATTAAGGTGATTGGAAATAATATAGTTCTGTTAATTAATGCTGACTGTTTAATTATTTATCCCAGCTAGAAAAGTCATTTTCAGATTAGTTAGTGAAGGGAACCAAATTCTTTGATTTAGTGAAAAATACAGTTGACTTGTCATGTATTAAGAAATCTTTTTAAATGTTGAAATATCGAAACCCTGTCAACAAAAGTGAAATTGCAAATAGCTTGCCATTTATCGAAGGGTTGCTGACTTATTTATTTTGCTTTGAAAATACTATTTGGTTGTCTTATAAAAACTTCCTGTATTTACACTGATCAATAATCTCTCAGTCCCGAAAAGTTACTTCGTGATCTCTGGTAAAATTTACGTTTTCAAATATTGAAGACCAGAAAGAGTAATGAAACGATGTATTTTAAATAGTTAACATAATTACTTGGCATATGAACAGTCCTTAAATTTGGCTTAAAAGAACTAACAGTTCACAACCATATTGCACAGGTGAATAGTGAGACCTCACGTGAGCACACGGCCTTCTTTCCATCTTTTAACACACTTCAGTGAGAGACAGTCTTTTAGAAGCCTGGTAGAGTATTGCCAGTGGATGGGGTTTTATATAGTCTCCAATTAACAATGGAAATGAATTCTGAAGTACTGTGTTTCTGGAATGATTTTGAAGTAGTATTTTGCCAAACTAAACTTCCTAATTTGTGTTCAGTAAAAAGACTCTGTAAAGGGGTCAGTTCTTATTTCTAATATTCTGTCTCTAAAATCTGTGGATTTCTTTGGTCAAATTTTAGAACAGACCTCAACTTAATATTCATTAAATAAGCTTCCATTAACGCATTTAGTGGTGTAATGTGGACAGAATTGACAGACCATAGTGGAGACTCCAATTCAGCTCAACAAAAGCACTCTGAGTACCTACTGTGTGCTGGTCTACAGCTTTCGAGGTCATGTACCTCCTCTGGACACATACTATGTGCGAGGCCTTTTGAGCTGTAATTTCCGAGATCACTAATCTCCCTCTTAACTTACCAAGACCTGTCATTTACAAATTCAGAAAGATTTTACTTCACCGACCTTTATATTCACTCCTTTTCACTTCTAAGCCATCACCCTCATCCCTATTATAAAGATCCAATGTGGGAATGTAAAGACCCCAGGCTTTGCAGAACAGCACAGCTGGACCAGACACCAGGTCTGCCCCTGGGATGCTCTGTGAACTTGAGCAACTTTCCTAACTTCTCTAAGCCTTTAGATCTGTAAAATGACAATAATTACATCCACCTCCAAAGACTTACTGTGGAGATTAGTGTGGCAATAGAATTTGTTCTTCCAACACTTGCTGGAAGTTTCATAAATCTTAGTAATACTGTTTCTGTTCTATCAACTGCGACAACCTACTATAAAAAATAAATGAATGCCTACTATGTGTTGGGACCAGAATGAATTGGACTGGTTGATGGTATTCTTCGGTTCTTGGATCTGTTTTTTTTTTTTTTTTTTTCCATTTTCCCTACTCTCTTTTCTCTTTGTGTTTAAGTTTGGATGATTTCTATTGACTTGTCTTGAAGTTCACTGATTCTGTCCTTAGTCTGCTGATGAGCCCATTAAAGAATTCTTCATCTGTGTCAAGGTTTTATTTCTATCATTTCCACTTGACTTTTTTTTAAAAACACAGATTCCATTTCTCCGCTGTCATCCCATCTATTCACGCATCTTGTCTTTTTCTTTTTTGTGTCTCATAATTCTGAACTGAGTGCTTACCCACGTGTAGAAAGAAGAGTTAAATAGTATTTACACCTAGAGATGGGCAAGGCTTATTCTGTGATGCTGTTAGTGTGAGATTGAGTCGATCAGACATTGAACTGGATTTGGATTTTGTTGTTGATACGTTACCTGCAGGGGGCTGCTGCGATTCTGTGCTTAGGGTGGAGTACTTTGATGGAGGTGCTGGAAGGTTTTCTCGGTGTTCCTGCTTCACCTGGAGCATCAGCAGTCCCAGCACACCTGAGCTCACAGGAAGGCTGGTCTCTCGATGTTTTTTCCCCTCCACACCCTAGGAGTTCACTTGGTCCCAGCCCTGGGATTTTCTGTGCTCTGTCTGGTGCAGGCACCGTGCCCCTGTGCCTCAGGTGTGGGGCTGTCTGAAGCTTCTCTGCTGTGAGGACAAAGAGGAGAGAAGCTGTTTATATCGTGATTGGTCTTGGGTGAATGAGGGTTACCTGTCCCTCCCCGGCGGTGTAGACCTTTGCTTGATATCAGTGCAGCATCCTGTGCATGAGAACGTTCCTGTTTTTCCACAGGGCAGAGAAAGGTTTTGCTTCTACATTTCCCTAGCAGTCTTGCGTGGGAGTTTCCCAGTAGTTTGAGGCTTTTATTTTATATAAATGAATGTTCTAGAAAAGTAAGTAGGGCTTCATGGCTGTCCCTATGCAGCGTCCTGTCACCAAAGCCTGAACCACCAAGGGAAGCTCTCCTCAGTCTGCTGTCTTGCCCCTGGATAGGGATAGCAGGGGTGTCTGCATCAGGAAGTGAAGTTACAGGAATTCATATGTGGCAAAAGCTGACAAGTGCAAACACACCTTGGCTTTGAGAATCCCGGCTGTTCCAAACTGACATGTTAGTCTACCCTTGGTCTTTAAGACTGGATTAAAATGTTAGCAGATTTCTCCTTACCTGCTGATGTGGCGGCTGCCTCTTTCCCTGTGCTTTGCCAAGGGTGAAATTGATCCTGTCTCTCGTCTGTCCTTGGAGGGGCTCGTAATATGTGAAATTCACTTTACTTGGTTGCCTTGCAACGCAGCTCTCTGATAGGTTCAATTATGATTTTTTTTAGATTATCCAGCTTTCACTTATTGTGGAAGTGACATTCTCTTGCAGCTTTCTGCGTCCTAAAGAGAAGTGGATTAGAAGCAAAACCAAAGGTGTGATTCTTGGTCTCGAGGACTTGGTAAGATAGGAATGCACCTAATGAAACACTGTCTTCGCAAGGGAGCACGTGTCAGGTGAGAGCTGAGGGGTAGTGAATGAAGCTGACGAAGAATTTGCACTCGCTGTGGGCTGGGAGAACCGACCAGCGATCCCGGGGTGTCAGGACCACTTCACGGTCTGCCCACCGGCCCCGTGTCCCACGGCTCTTACCTGCCGGCGAATATCATTTTGATGCGTCTATAAAGTCTCCTTGCCTTAGCCCAATCTTACCCGCCCTCCAGCGGAATTCATCAGACTTCACCACGTATGTGTCCTGCTAATCTTCCATTTTGCCCCTTTCCCTGACAGGAATCTCTGTTTCGACTGTCTTTGGCCAAGCGTGTCAATCTTTTGTCTCCCCCCTGGCATTTCACCTCCTGGCACATAAGCACTCTTGTCAGTCCGTAACTACCACCTGCTGTAAAAATGAGGTTAAAACTTGCTGTTTTTAGAACTAGTCTTTCTCAGGCTAGTTCTCAGATATTTGTTTCTTCCGGGTCTCTCAGGACTCTACTTATCTGGTGTACTTACAATGAAAGGAGCACTTAGGTTAGAGCCGTTCTGTCACTTATTAATTAGCTGGGTGCGGTGGCTCAGGCCTATAATCCCAGCACTCTGGGAGGCCAAGACAGAGGATTGCTTGAGGCCAAGAGTTTGAGACCAGCCTGAGCAAGAGTGAGACATCATCTCTACAAAAAACAGAAAAAATAACCGGTGAGGTGGCGCCTGTCGTCCAGGCTACTTGGGAGGCTGAGGCAGGAGGATCACTTGAGACCAGGAGTTGGAGGCTGTGGTGACGCCACCGCTCTCTAGCCCAGGTGACAGAGTGAGACTCTGCCTCAAAACAAACCTAATCTCACCCAAGTCACTTTACTTTGCTTTTGCTAAGCTTTTGGTTTTCTAACATGCAAAAAGGGAGAATGTTCACCAAAATTTGTTGTGGTGAACTAGGTATCTAAATGCAACACAGAACAGCACGTGAAACATCTAACACACTGGAGCAGATCAGTCCCAGGTACGTCATGTAACCCTGTGCTCCAGTTACCCCCCCCCCCAAGATGGTAAAACACACGCGCTTTTAAGGTGTTGCTATTATAATTCTGTGTTATTCTCTAATTTGTCCTTATTTCAGACAGGCATTTCTGTCTTGCGCTGCAGAATACGCAGGCCCAGGGGTGCTGTAGACTGGGATGGGCCAGACACAATCCCGAAGCCAGTGTCTTCACCCCTAAAACGGGGGCAGTAGCGTAGATTCTACCTACTCAAGAAATTCATGTTTCACAAGCATCTTAATTTCCTGAAGCCTAAAAGGTTGTGTTTTCTCATTTAACTGCCTGTGTCCCTTACCCCTGCCCCCCATAAATCCCTCTAGGAATCTAAAACCCAGCATTTTGCCTGATTAATATTTGCCATCTACTGATCCAAATGGCAACAGCGAGATTAACCAGCTCCTTGGAGCATCAGGGGCGTGATTCTCACCATTGGGCTGCGATGTACGTTCTGGAAACCACTGTGGTGAAAAGAAAAAAACCATTTATCTTGTAGCTAAACCAACTTATTTCTTGAGGTCTCTTGAAACATTAAGTTCTATGGTTTTGTGACATGGTCCTACCTCTGTAACTTTCTATGTATGTTATATATTTTTTTCTTTCATATAAAACACTTTTCTTCTCATCTTTGCCAGCCTATTCAGTCAATGTCTCACTGTAGGGTCCGCCCCTGGAAGGTGTCTTCGCTGGTAAGCTTCAGGCCGTGTTGATAACCTTTCTTTTGAAAGGTTATGATTACAATTCTATATCGTTAATATTATTAGTCTGTTGACTGGACCTACTTTTCCATTATTAGGAATATTATAGTTTAATATCACATTAATTACGATCTGTATTAATGGTCATTTATGTAGGTTTTCATCTCTGATCAAAAAGTTTAAATTTGATTATATTCATGCAATAAGAAGTTTTTCTATAACTTTTAGTATATTTAATATTTTGGCATTTTTGCCCTATATTTTTTAAATGTCTTGAACAGAAGGACCGTCTCTTCCATTTCTTTGGGTACATCTCGCAGCATGGACGATGGCAGCTTCCCAATAAGTGTTTGAACGGCTTCTGTTGCTCTTCGTTATCTGGACCTGCAAGTCCAGGGTCCGTCCCTCCCCACCAAGTTCCCATCTCCCACCCTTTCCTGCTGGGTCTCTAATCTCCCCCAAGAATTCAAATTCCTGTCTTTTGCCTTCTTAGTCTGTGTCTGCCATCTAGTGCTCAAAAGGGTAACTGCACGTTTTAACGGACCCCTTAAAACATTCCGTGACCGGCAGTTACCTTTCATTTCCTTGTGCTTGCCTGATGGTTCCACCACAGGGCCTTTGCAAATACTGTTACCTCCTCTTGTCTTCTCCTTAGTGCCCACTAACCTTTCAGGGCCCAACTCAAGTATCTTTCAGGGAAAGGCTTCCCTTGACCTCCCAGAGTTGGTCAACTTCTCAAGTGTTTTCTTAGCAATCATAGCTTAGTACAGATTAATTACAGTCCAAATAAATAAATAGAGATCTTGAATAATGTGCCTGATAGTATCAGAAAATCCCGGAACAGGATGCTAGACACACCCAACGTTCCTTTGAAAGGACGGCAATAATTTTTTGCCCATTCCAAAGTCTTTTACAATTTTCCTGACAGTATTCCTCTCTTGTGAGCATAATAATTTCAAAGATCATTTGTGATCACAAAAGGAAGGCTGTTCTCCTTAGATTTGACCTGATTATTTACACTGGGCAACAGGAAAGTTAATTCACCATTGAAGCTGCCTTGAGTTTGCCTTGTAAATCTGGAGCCATGTAGTGTGGACTAGCGAAGGCCGCAGGATTTACTTCTTTGCATAAATTTTCATAAGAAATTTATTAATAGGATTGGGCTTATAAAAGTCTCTGCTATTTGCTATTGTTAGGCTAGGAAACTAAGCCCAGGAAACGTTTTCTCCGTATGTTTTACCTGAATGTTAGGGTGTATTCCCCTTGAGGTTCTCCAAATTTGCTTAAGTCCATGCCTGCTAGGGACGGGCCTTCCCTGCGCCCTGTAGGGCTGGGCTCGCTCAAGGAGGGACAGGCTTTGGCTCCATAAACACAGCCAGCCTCTGTTCCACGGCGGTGGCTTGTCATAGCTGCCACTTCGGATAGTGCCTGGGTCGTACAGCCCGTCCACTCGTATCTGGAAATAAAAAGATGCGGAGCACTGCAGAACCAGGTGACCCCATGGGATCTTCTATGAGCCCACCGATGGGACACCTCATGGTCTTCTGCGGTTTTCCTGGAACTAATATATGCCACATGTACGCTGGGGTCTCAGGGTGTGGCAGACAAACCAGCAAGGTGCCTGCCCCCAGGAGCCTGCCGCACAGTGGGGGAGAATCTGACCACGATCGCAGCTGCAGTGTGTTAAGTCTCACAACTGATGTATATAGAGTTGCTCTAGGGACACACGGGGGCAGATAAATTAATTGGTTGGTAAGGAAGTATTTCCTGAAAGGGAAACCCTCAAGCCACAGCATGAAGGATAACTAGGAAAAAGAGAAAGGGAGAGAAAAGTTTTCATAACACAACAGCCAAGGCAGAAGGCACTGAGAGTCACACTAGAAAGGAGGTACTCGGTAGGGTTGGAACACACACCTGTATGGCAGGGAAAGCCCTGGAAAGGCTGCCTTCGCCAGTCCCTCTGTGCAACGGTGAGGAGTATGAGCTTTATCCTGAAAACTGTAAGGAGCCATTGAAGGATTTATTTATGTAGGGGTATAACATGATTATGAATAAATTTGCCTTTAAATAGATCACTCTGTCAGCAGTTTAGAGACTATAGAGGTTCAGCTATGGGGTAGGCAGTTACTCTATATTTTTAAATGAAAATAGTTTGTATAAACAGACAGTAGGGAAGGGCAAAAAGGATAAATGTAAGAGTGGAAATTTTCTTGTACAGGAATCATCACGTGCAAAGGTCCTGTGGCATTAAGAATCAGGGCAAATATAAGGGAATGAAAGAAAGTTATGCTGCTGCCTTGTGGATGAGAACAGTGAACCCCAGGGCTCAGACCTTGGCCTTTCAGGCCCTGATAAATGAACAACAATCTGGATGGAACTGGAGACCATCCTACCAAGTGAACTATCGCAAGAATGGAAAAACACATACATGTACTCACTGTTAAATTGGAACTAATCGGTCCGCACACATGTGCACAGATGGAAGTAAAACTTGAAGGAAATCATGCAGGGAGGGCCGGGGGGGTGGTGAAACCTAAGGGGTGTAGCAACACTGTCTGGATGATGGGCGCACACAGCTTTGACTCAAAGTGTACAAAAGCAATCTGTGTAACCCAGACATTTGTACCCGTGATAGTCTGAAATAAAAGAAATGCAGAAACCAAGGCCCCAGAAGAGCTGCAGTAAATCTCCCAGTGACCTGCACAGACATGAAGGTTTGTGGGGAGCGAAAGAAACAGCGCTGGCAAATGTTGGCGGTCATGGAAAGTGCATGGTTGGTGCATGAGCAACTGTCAGTCACGCGTTTCTAAGCGGGGCCTCGAAGCCAGTGGCTGCACCTGTGTGCGTGCGTGCTCAGTCCAGGGGTCTGTGTCTCAGTTATCCGTATGCGGAGCTAGGCAGTACTGAGTTAAATATTACCTGATTTCCTCCCACTCTTCCTGCGCTGGTTTGTCAGGTTATTGGATAACATTCAATAACCCTGGATGCACGTTTACTTTTAAAATGTTCCTTATAGAATCACACTGTTCCTTTATTAATAAAGTTTACTATAGAGACTTACGTTAAACTGCTAATGCCAATCTGTTTTCTCTTTCTCTTTCTAGGCCCGCTTAAAAAGACCTCTTAAGAGCCTTGAGGGTGCCCTGACTAACGAGGACGAGGACAGTGAAGGAGCAAGCAAGTGCGTGGTGGATTTCTGTGTCCTAGTGAGGGGCGGCTCCCTGGCAGAATTGTAGGTTATCGAGGGTGTTTCAGAGAATGTAGCCCTGGAACTCAGATTTTGCTTCCTTACAATGTCCATCACCCAAAGGAACCCATGCTCCCTGGAATGTCGTGGGGATATCTTGGGACAGGAAAGCAAGACGGACCTGAAATAGCTTGTTCTTGGCAAGAGTGACGTGAGCAGAGACCTCTGGGACGGTGTCGAAGGGGAACAGCTCACCTCAGTCAGGCTCCGACCCTCGTGCTCGGAGGGGCAGGCCGAGCATCCGGAGCAGTGATGAGAGTCCGTGGAAACAGATTGAACCGGGGGCGTGCGGACTTCAGTCTGTGGTGATAACAGAAGAGGAATATTTAGTAAAGTGTTACTTTAATATAAGGGAAATGATACATATTTAGCTTTTTAACAATTTTAAGATATACGGGGATGACAAGATGGGTTTTTCCTGCATTATTTCTCTATGTGTAGGAATGTGTAGCATTCTTCTCTAATGTGAGTGAATAAAAAAGGAAACCATATGAAGTATTCAAAGTGAACTTGGGCTACAGCAGACTTCCCAAGCGTATTCCTGAAGTGATAGTCCCCAGTTCCACAGCATTAGACCGGGTCGAAAGCCCTGCT
>RJWJ010002394.1:0-102430 GCA_004363605.1 Indri indri
ACAGGCATGCGCCACCATGCCCGGCTAATTTTTTCTATATATATTTTTAGCTGTCCAATTAATTTCTTTCTATTTTTGGTAGAGACGGGGTCTCGCTCTTGCTCAGGCTGGTCTCGAACTCCTGAGCTCAGGACGATCCGCCCGCCTTGGCCTCCCAGAGTGCTAGGATTACAGGCGTGAGCCACCGCGCCCGGCCAAAAGTTTTAAATAAATGTGGACAATATTAGCTAAAAAGTAATGTACTCTATGTACAAGAAAACACAGAATCAAAATTAGTGTATTTTAGAATTGGAAGGAATTTTAGATACTATCTAGCCAATTTCCTCAAATTTTCATGGTATACTAGTATTGATTTAAATGATTTTTATTCTAATTTCACGTAAATGTATAGCAGTACTATATGGTAACAATTCCAAATAAACATAAACTCAAATCTGGGAGTCAAAATCAAGTTTTAGATTATCACTACAAGAACAATCAAAATTTTAAAAATCCACTAGTAAACTGTGGCCCCCTGAGAATGTATCCACAGTCTCCTCGGTTTCCTAATTCAAGAAACACTGACCTAGTACAAGTTCATTTAGAGACCATGGAAATGAATCCCATCTTCCCTCCCATTACCTCAGTCACACCAGAAGTCCAGTCTTCTCCTCTGACCCATTATCCCTGGAACTCTTAATTCCATAATCCTCAATGCATCCCTTCATTTGGCCCAATAAACTCTTTCTGTCCTCCCTTCCTCCAAAATCCTTCTACTCTACAACTCCAGCTCCATGACTGGCAAACTTCTCCAAATCTCAGTCTTTTCAGAACATTCTCTACCTGTTGGCCTTAACTAAAATATGGCTGTTCCTGGACCCCTTGTTAAACAAGGCTATTTAGTCTCACCACCCTATGTACTTCGGGGTCCTCCTTGTTCCTCAGTGCCACCTGCAAACTACTTTACCTCCCTCCTCTTGCGAAAATCTCAGAGGCTTATACCAATCTACCACCATGGTTGTCTTCATCTCTTTTAGCTCACAATCTCCTTTTCCTTCTCAGCTACTGTCATTAGTCTCATTAACTTCACACCCATGTGGGCGCGTGGGCAACCCACCCAACAACCTGACCTCTCAGTGTATTTGCCTCCTCATAGAGGCCTTTTCCCTTTCTATTTCTTTCACACATCACTTCCAAGGTTACATCTTGAATCATTTCACCTCTGGAAACTGCGCCACTTCCAAAATCACACATGCAAATCATACATTCTCTAACTGCTTCTTCAGGAATTCCCACAGTAATAACTCTAGTTCATTGACCCCTTCCCCCACAATGGTTTCTCTTTCCCTATCAGGCTTCTCCTACCTTCACTTCTCTCCTTTTCCATCTTAGAGTCCACAGTTTATCATTACAATCATTTCTTGCAAATATCATCCATATCCTAGGCTTCCGCATTGCACCTGCCCAGCAAAAAACAACCACAGGTAAATTACTTTCCTCCTCCATGCCTATACCCATGCAAGTGAGTGACGGTGGAGAAAAAATTATACATACTGGGAATATTAGTATCACCTTCATCTCCATCATCAAAACATCAGTCAACATTGACCGGCAATCCTATTACATTTGTCTAACACATTCTCTCTCCCATTTGTTTCAGTAGCTGTCTCATACATTTTTCTTGATCCTCTCCTTGGGATGGATATTCACTTGATCTGCTTCACTTCAATTAGTTCTCTTCCTTACTTCTTGCCTTTCTAGCTTTAGTCATCATCCTCTTTTAAGGAGGCTTTCCTACTCTCCCAATCTCTTGGACTCTGTTAAGTTCCCTGTTTTCCACCACAGCATTTGTCTCATGACATTGTCATTATTGGTGTACTGGTACCTAAGTTCCTTCACAGAAGAGACTGTGTCTTTCATTCCTGTTTTCACAGCGTCTGACAGGATGCCTGGCACATAAAAGATGTTCAATAAATGTCTACTGAATGGATGAATAGAAGGTTGGAAGAAGAGAGAGGAGGCAGCAAGGCAGTTGGTTTTTTGGTAAAGGGTGATTACCACTAGTTGAACAATAGAAGCATTAATTGCTTTTCTTTATTTTTTAAAATAAATTAATGTTCTGCATGAAGCAGAATCAGATACTTTTTAAACAACAATACCCTCAAAAGCTCTAGATATCTTAACGGAGCTCCCAGATCCTCAAAAACAAAATTAGTTTTCATTCACATTAGGGAAAACAAACAAAAAGCCAGTATGTGCCACATATTGCTATCAAGAAAAAGGGGTGGTTTCACAAACAAACAAAACAAAACAAAACTAACAGGCTGTCACAACTACAAAGAAGTCAAGAACAACAGTTACAGAGAGTGACTAGTAAAGGATGTTAGCAGGGGCATGTGTGAGAGTTTGTATGCTGGAGTCAGTGATCAGTATCATTAGGATAAGCCACTCTGCATAATATTCTTTATAGAATATTTTTTGTAATAGAAATTTATTTGTATCATAAGACTAGTTCTTGTTATTTACTCTTTTATTTAAATCCATGTATGTACTTATATGACAGTAAGAGAAAATGTAGGAAATTGTTAAAGTACTATATCCACTATGAAAACCACTCTCCTCATAAGTAAACTCATGAAATGAAATACTTACATAATCGGGTTAAGTTTAAAAATCTAAATGATCCCTATGATAATTTAATTTTAAAGAATTAAGTTCAGATTTAAAAAAGTAAAGTGGACCAATGTGAAAACTTTGGAAAATACAGAAATTAAAAACAAAACAAAAACACACAGTGATTAAAATTTTACTATCCATATTTCTAATTTTCATCTTTATGTATTTATATAGTTGAGATCATATTGTATATAAAATTTGTGTCTTGCTTAGGCAAATTCACATTATATTATTTTCTTTCATTTCTAACTCTTTTATGGTTATATAGTTATTTCCCCCAATAAATACAATTTTAATGTTGTATATAATACCTCCCAATGCTGGGTGTCCATTTGTGCAGGGAGGGCCTTTTGAGACATAGCTAGAGACAAAAGGGGTGCTCAGGCTGCCTGGGCCCTGAGGCTGCTCAGGGAACATGCAGCCATGTTGATGCAGTTTAGTTTCTGAAAGCTTTATATATGTCAATGCCCTTAAATGGAAGCATGAAGCACAGAAACTGAACAGTAATATGGATCCCAAATAGAAATGAGCTATGATGCTTCATACATTTCAGTATCTTGCATCTGGCAAACCTCAATCTTTTTTAAACAGGTCCACCAGCAATTCTGCCTCCAGGACAGGAAATTTTGTGGCCCAAGCAAAGCTGGATAAAGGTATAATGCATCTGCTCTTGCTCTGTGTGGCCACTTCAAAACCTTTCTGTATGCTTGGCTAAATACAATAGAAACTTACAGTGAGTGGGGAGGGGTCTCTTCCTACCAATCAGTGGTCCAATGGAACTGCTGCCATATTTTCCTCACGTTTTCCAAAACAACTCATAACCCTATAACAAACATCACTGACACAATTTGACTATTCATTTAATGAGATTCCTGAAGGTGAAGTAACTAAATCCAAAATACGAACTTGTTAAGATATTGACTTATTGAGAAGCTGAAATATTCAGCTTTTGTATTAGATTGAGATAGAAGACCTGAATATTTTCAAATTATAAAATAAAAAATGACAGTCAAAATATTTTTTAAAAAGCTTTGCTTACTATTATAATTTTTCATAGATCAACAATAAGTACTTTCTAATTCATGCTAAACCAGATCGGTCATCTGGTTAAAAGAGTTTAAGTATCTAAATTTTCATCCAAGTATTAAAATAAATTTTACCACTGGTTGTTAAACCATCAGAGTAATTGAAAGAGAAAAGTTAAAAAGAAAGCATTACCCCATTTTTACTGCCAATGAAGAAAACAGATTTTTCTCCAATTTCAGCTCCATCACTTTCACTTCCATTCCTCCCTCTTTCTTCCACTTCAGCTTTTGCAATTTCCCAGAGAGTTTCACTACATGAGAGGCAGAAAAACAAAATTCAGAAATATAAAAAGAATCCTTTCAAATATTTATTTCAAACTCAGAGAAATTTTATTTCAGTAAAATTTATAAAACAAATCAGTATTATTTTACAGGAAACAATAACCTGGTAAAACATCTGCAGATTAGTCATTCTGTGATTTTTTTGTTTGTTTGTTTTGAATTAGTTCTTTGAAGAATACTGAAATTGATAAGCAGAGCCTTCATCACAGGATATGAGGTTATCTGATTTGGGGGCTTATAAGCAAGGTTCACACCTGTATGTGTTGGCTTCGCAGACACACAAGAAGGTATAATGACTTTTGGGAATGTATTAATACAACTTGAAAACTACCAACACTTAAGGAATGGGAAATGTGCAAAACCAGTGTATCAAATAATCTTTGCTCCCTGAAACATTTCTCTTTTTTTGTTTTTGTTTCTTAAACTGCATTTTTGACTCAGAATGTCTTTTTTAAAATACAAAAATATAAAAGAAATCATATAAAATCAAAAACATTTTGAAAACCATCCTTTCAATCATCTTTTTACACACATACATAATTTTATACGAATTAAGATTATATAATATCTTTTTAAAAAAATTAAAGCTTAAGTGAAAATGGAGTATTGAACTAAAAAAATACATGGGCAAGAGCTGATGAATCCTTACCCTGAATCTGCTATTTTATATGTATGTGAACTTTTGGAAATTACCTAACCTCTCTAGAACTTCATTCATTTATTAATTAAACAAACATTTCTGAGTACATAATATATGCAAACCTCTGTGCTAGTTCCCAGGCTCAGCTCTGTTTCTTCATCTCTAAAATACCATTAAAAAAGAGTATCAGCTTTACAGAGTTGTCACGATTATTAAAATATGTATTTAGTTTAGGGTCTGTCCTATAAAAGTACAAAATTATTGAGACCTTATAATTATTACTATTCAAGAATAGTACTAGGAATAAAGAAAGAGCCAAAACAGGAATCTTTAAATGCTTGCACTAAAATTCATGCGTTTATTTCACAGGTGAGCCTCCAGAACTCAGCCTGGGCTTGTCTGTTGTCCTTCATTTACACACCATTCTTTCAAAACGTGATTATCTGCTTTCCAAGTACCCAGCAGAGAGGCGAGGAGGAGGTGCTGTAATTGGCACGCCACCTATAGAAATTTGTAACTATAACCATAGCTTTATAACTGTAGCCAATTACACTGTGATTGAAAGATCACAGTTTTTCACACTAAGTTCACAAACTCAAAGGAGATAACACCAATGATCCCAAGATGAGAAAAAGATTTATCCCGCTCTGTGATGCACTCCCTGACCCCTCTTCCCGGCGTACTTAGAAGTTGTTCAGAGGTGGTTTAGGACTATCTTGATAACAGGTAATTAAAATGGACATCACAGAATTGAAGAGCTAAAATACATTTTACAAGCCCTCCCCGTTTCCTCCCTAAAACGTGATGTTATACTTTCCACTGTGCCTTCCAAGTTTCCCTCATTCATTGTTGTTGTGAACCCCCTCCCCAGAAGGGGAGGCGGCTTTGTGGTCTAGTTCACCGCCGAATCCCTTGCTCCTGGAACAGGCCCTGGCTCGCAAGAAACTTTTACTGCATCAGTGAATGGGCGGAGTCGATGATTTTTCAAAATCTCCTACCTTTCTACCTAGGCAACTTTTCTACCTGTCTGCGGCAGAATCCTCTTGCTCAAGGATAGTTCCTGCGAATCCTTAACCATCCAGACAGGGGTTGCAAGCAAGTCACTAGCAGGCCCCGCGTGGGCTCCCTCTCCCCCAATATACCCTCAGCGGCCTCTCCCTCCTCTGCCCCTTACAGACTGGGGTGGGAAAGAGGAGGGGTCTTGAGGGGACCGTGGGCCGGGCGCAGGCAGGGTTGAGGGAATACCTGGGCATAGTGGCTGGGCCGCCCCAAACGTCGTGGGTTCCGCGTTAGAGCCCAGCCTAGAACCAGGCCCACGACGAGTTCAGTGAGGAGCCGGGAGTGCAGGCTCCGGGGTTGCCATGGGAGCGACGTCGCAGCCGCGGTTGCGTGCCGAAGAGAGGCATCATGGGAAATATAGTTCTCAGCGTTCCTTTTCGAATCTCGCTCTCGGCTTCAACGCCTAGGATGCCAGGGAACGAGGTGACAAGGAGTTATGAACTTGGGACCTAAAAGCAATTGTTTTGGGGCTGGAAGTGTTCTTTTATTTAAATAATGCTTTACTGAATGCCAACTAGGTGGCAGATATCTCTGCTCTCTCTCATCTTTTACTTTTCTCTCCTCAGTAGCCATGATTTGCAAATAGAGGGTGAAACAATCTCTTGAGCTGTTTTCTACTAATGTACCTTAAGCAAAGAATATTCAGACCTTAAAAGTAAGGCATGTGATTTTAATAGTCTCCAACTTTCTGAATGTTTAGTATTTTCAAGTTTTAGGCAATAGCATATTATGTATTTATTAATAAGTTAATGAAGCAAGTTCATCTCCTACATACTTCATTTACTTTATAAATGTAGACTATTTTTGTTTGAACTTTGTGGTCTCTTTATATCAATAACAAACATTGAGTTGTTACTTTATGCATGGTCCTGTGCTACACAGAGCAATGAATAAAAAGAGGAGTAAGACAACATCCCTACCCTCAGGAAACACGTACACAGCTACTTATAATAACCCAAGAAAGCAGGTGATATAAGCTATTGCAGAGAGGAACAAAAAATTACATGAGAGCATGTGACTGTGCCTGAAGGAGTTAGCGAAAGAGTCATGGCACTGAGAGTATTTGGTCTGTGTTGAATGCTGAGTAGACTCAGGCTCTCTAGCCCAAGATGCCCTG
The DNA here is from genome assembly GCA_004363605.1 of Indri indri. Classification (NCBI taxonomy): domain Eukaryota; kingdom Metazoa; phylum Chordata; class Mammalia; order Primates; family Indriidae; genus Indri; species Indri indri. The sequence goes on from RJWJ010002394.1 coordinate 6,839, forward strand.
AATATTTGAAAGAGATGCTCTCCCTCCAACCTTCTGGCTTGGCTTCCATGGTTTGATGTTCAAGGACATGGGCTTTGGAGTAAGACAGAGGTAAGATTCAAGTCCTGACACACTCAGGCTCGCTAAGTGGCCACATTGCCACATTGGGTAAATCACTCGATTTCTCTGAGCCCTAGTTTCAGATCCTGTAAAAGCAGAGAAAGATTATGAGTTTTAAATGAGATGAATATACGTAAAACATAACTTATTTGTGCGTCTGCCACATTTTTAAGTTCTTAATGCTTATTATCATGCAGTAAGCTACTGACTAGCAACTTTAAACAAAGAAACACAAGGAACATATTCCTGGAAATGAGGCAGATGGTTGATAAAGAAAAGGGCATTGGCTGGGTGCGGTGGCTCACGCCTGTAATCCTAGCACTCTGGGAGGCCGAGGCGGGCGGATCGTTCTGAGCTCAGGAGTTCGAGACCAGCCTGAGCAAGAGTGAGACCCCGTCTCTACTAAAAAATAGAAAGAAATGATATGGACAACTGAAAATACATATATAGAAAAAATTAGCCGGGCATGGTGGCGCATGCTTGTAGTCCCAGCTACTCGGGAGGCTGAGACAGTAGGATTGCTCAAGCCCAGGAGTTTGAGGTTGCTGTGAGCTAAGCTGACGCCACGGCACTCGTCCCAGGCAAGAGAGTGAGACTCTGTCTCGGAAAAAATAAATAAATAAATAAATAAATAAATAAAAAGAAAAGGGCATTGACTTCAGATAAAGTTTTGGGGAATAAAATCTTCCCAACATCTAGGTGTATTTTGGAGACACAGAAGACAACAGTTGCACATAGGAAGAGATGTAAGGGGAATGGAGTTCAACAGAGAAAGGATGATATTAAGAGAGGTTGATACATCTATCATTAAATCAGCATCTATATAGCCTGGTGGTACTAGCCAGCCTGTAAGATCACAAACTGATATGGGACAGATTGTAATGATTTGGGTTCTGGAACTTTGGAATGCCTTTGCATGCTAGTTAGGAACACCTGTTGATATTGACAGCAAAAATGACAGCTAACAGTTTTGCTAAGTGCTTGCTATGTACTAGGCACAGTATACTAGCACTTCAAGAATTTATTCATTTGGATAACTGGGATGGGTGATTGAAGGAAGTAGCCTGGTAACAGGGAAGGTTAAGGTTATCTGGCTGGGCACTGATCAGCAGCATTGATTCAGTTTATTCAGTTGATCTGATTAAGCAGATGAGTTCCCCTTTCTTCCTTTGTTCCTTCTGAGGCTTCATACTTGGGCAAAGAAAGTTGATCTTGTTGGGTAGATGAAAATTGTTCTTAAGGTAAGAATATACAAAGATTTGAGCTCCTCTAGTGGATCACCCCAAGAAGACCCAAGGATTTCAAAGCTTTTGATGGAGAAGGAGACAATTTTATGCTGCTTGCTGGATGGAATGAGTGACAGTGCAGAAGGGTAAAGGCATGTACGGCATATATTTGGGAAAGTGAATAGTTTGGGGCAGGAGCATATAAAGTGCCTGGTGGTGATAAGGTGGGAGAGCAAACTGGGCAGGTAGATTGGGGTACTGTGAACGATCCTGCAGTCTGGATTTCACTGTTCATTATGAGAAACCAAACAAGCTTTTAAAATAGAAATGTGTCATGACTAGACCTGATTTCAGTGAGATAATTTTTTGCAGCTGTGTGAATGATGTTTTGGAGTCTGGAAGACCATATGGAGGTCATTAACAATAGCTGGGAAAATGACAGTCAGAATTTATACATTTTTTTCCCTTGTTTTCAAAGTTATGTAAGCTTATTGTAGAAAAAAGATGGTCTGCAGAAAAAATAAAAAGGGTAAAATAAGCATACCCAGAACTAATATCTATTAAGCATTTTGATATGTTTCATTCTAATCATTCTTCTCAGAGTTAAGATTAATTGTAAAGTTAATATCCTGATTTTAACATTTATTTCTCCATATCAATTTTTATTTTTATTTTTTGAATGAAACTCTAATCCATATCAATTTTTAAAAATTCATCATAGACATAACACTGACAGCTGCAGAATATTCCATTATATAGATTTTTTTTCATAATTTGCTTAAACATTCTTCTAATGTTGAGTAAGTTTGAAGTAGTTCAGAGTAAACATCTAGTATGAATTGGGTTAATTACAGCCCTTTCCTGGGATTTTTCAAATTAGAATTGGGAAAAGCAAGTCACTCCTCCTCTGGAGGAAATTAGCATATTTTCTACTAAATGAAGAAGCTATTTTGTAGTTTGAGACCATGAAGCAGACACACATTGATATGAATAGAATGTCTTGGCATATTTCTCAAGGTTCCACTTGTCCCTGAGGCTTGAGGCTCATCTGTGTCGTCACCTTTCTTGTGGCTTGTTCAGCTTGCCCTTGGATTATATGAGACATCCTGGTATCCTTGTAATAAATTTTCTCATTGTTGTCTAAGCTAGTTCAAGTTGAATTTTGGAATTTACAACAAAAAGAGTTCTGTCTAATATAGTTACTAGACAGTAGTGAGCGAGGCCTTTGGGAAAGGGAGAAAAGTCATTGTTTCTCTCTTGGTTGATTGATGAATTGGTGATCCTATTAACTAATTGTTGGGGGAACAGAGTAGGAAACCCAGGTTGAGAGGACATGGTGAGTTTGCGATATCATCCAGCAGACAATTGGACCATCTGTAGTCCACTGGACTTGGCAGTTAGGAGGTTGATGGTAACTTCACGTAAAGATATTTCAGTAGAAAAGTGAGAGCATGACATCAGTGTTGATGATACCTCATCCCTGGGAGGAAAATCTTATAATCTGTGCATAATCCAAAAGCTAATAAGAACTCTCCTCAAGCTTTTTTAAGGTTACACACTTTTTAAAAAAAATTTTTTTTTTCAGACAGTCTCACTCTGTCACCCCATGTATAGTGCAGTGGCATCATCATAGCTCACTGCGACCTCAAACTCCTGGGCTCAAGCAATCCTCCTGCCTCAGCCTCCCCGCTAGCTGGGACTACAGACGCATGCCACCATCCCCAGCTAATTTTTCTATTTTTAGTAGAGACAGGGTCTCACTCTTGCTCAGGCTTGTCTCGAACTCCTGAACTCAAGTGATCCTCCCACTTTGGCCTCCCAGAGTGCTAGGATTATAGGTGTGAGCCACCACTCCCAGCCCTAAGGTTACACACTTTCTATAAGCTTTTCTCTCATAAAAGGCAATTCTTACCACAGTTTGATAGTATTTTCCAGAAATTCAAGATGTTAATAACTTCCAAGCCGTCTCTTGGGTATTACCCAACATTTGGTTCTTAGGGATTCCTGGGAATTCATTAGAAACAAATGATGAGAGAAGGAATTAGCCTTCTTTTGGCACTGCTACTGCTAAAGAAGAGTCATCTGATTAGAATAAAAGCACAATATAACCTACCAGCACCTTCAAAGAGAGATACCCCCCACCTACCCAATACACACACATGGTTTATTAAAAGATTATGTTAGCAAGTGCTGGAAGGAGGGGTACTCTGTATTCAAGTACTGTGGTGAACATTTGTGTCTTATTTTAGAGTTATTTGCTAACAGGTGTTTCCCTAGTCAGAAAGAGATGCACACCTCTGCCCCCACACTGTTTATTAGAAGATTACGCTGGCAAAATGCTAGAATAAAGCACTGTATTCAAGTGCTGTGGTGAACGTCTGTGTCTTATTTTGGAGTTATTTGCTAATACATATTTCTCTAGTAAAGTTTTTGTTCCTTGCTTATTACTTGATGGCAAAATAATTATAAAGCATACAATGAAGATTTTTGGACTGATGTTGATTATAAATGTGCCTCCATAGTCATCGAGACTATGTACAATTTAGGTGAAATTAAATTCCATAACTAAAATCACCGTATGGAGCAAGTGCTTATCAGATCTCCTCACTCTAGCCTTCTTCTCAGGCCTACCAACTCTTCAGTGTAGGACCAACCTTCCCACTTAAATGCTCAAGAAAAGCTGTGTCTTGGTCCTGCTGAAATATGGACAAATCTTACTTCATCCTAAGTATCTGTGTGTGGGCTTATCTTAATTTGGAGTTTAAAGGAAAAAAAGTTCCTCTTGTAGTAAAATTCCTTTCTTCTTTTAAGGAAAAGAGAATGGGGGAAAATGTGAGAAGGGATGTGATTTCTGCACTAACCAGGTAGGTAGCAGGGAAGCTGCCCGATCCACTTCTTCTGGTCCTCACTTCCCTTCCTCAATCCCCACGTTATTAGAGCATCGCCTCCACAGAAATAAGCCCAGAGCCGACCAGTGTCAAATCCAGCATCACCAAATTCCATGGCAGCTAGGGAGTGGGCGGATGGAGGAAATGTGTTCTTGGCATCTGGGAACACTTAAAGCCTTTTTCTAGAGAAATACAGTTATCTGTAGTGGTAAGTCCTTCAGAATTATGCCTCAGTACAATTACGGGTTAAATTTATTGTTTAGGAATCTGAGCACCATGTATTTTTTCTATAGAAAAAATTTCCAAACAACAAACTATTAAATACATTTTGGAAACAAAGACTCTTTGTAAGTTGTGACTAACGTCTCTTGTAAATTGAGAGTTAAATTCATTTCCAAGCTATGGCAGTATTTGGTATTAAGGGTGCGTGCATACACACACACACACACACACACACTCCAGAAAATTTAAAATACATTTTTGGAACACAGTCCATTCAACTCAGCTGTATGAAATAAGCTCCCGTAAGGAGCTTATGAAATCATGGGAGAATCAAAATTTTTATCTGTCTACATATTATGTGTCATTATGCATACACATGTATTAAAATTACAATTTGCCAAAACAGCTTCCTTTTATATGGATAAAACAAAGCAACACTGAAGACAAAGCATGAATGCAAGAGAAGGAAGTAATAACTACCATTTTCCCTGATACTACACCTCAGCTTTGACAATGAAAACATTAGGTATTTCTTGAAGATTATTCAAAAGATAATGCTCAAAATGGGTTTTGTAAATCATTTATTATGATTGAAAGGGAAGAAAATGATAGGAGACAAATATTACAATTAAACATCTACCATTATTCTTTTGTAACCAATCATAATAACATACCTTGAATTTTTTAAATGGCTATATAATTTCCCAGAAAATAAAATTTGCACATCATCAGTTACAGAAAATTGATCTCTTTCCATCAAAATATTTTATCTCTGCTCTATCAAAAATAAATGCCAAGTCTAAGGTACTACGGTTTAAGCTAAACTTTCACTACCGGTTTAAATTAGAAGATTGGAGGGAGGGGTTTACCAGCTGGTGAATAAACTATTGCCTGAGAATAAAGCCTCACATATAAGTAACAGCTCTGCCAAGCCCTGGCTCACCACCTAATTATGAAATGGCTTTCTGGGAACTTAGAAACTCTACTGTGTCGCAGCCAAAAGGCTCCTGAGAGGCATCTCAAACTAGTGACCAGTTTATTTTCAAAAACTAATTTGCTTACTCAGTGAGTAGTTGTGGCTCAAAAGATGTAGAGGAAATAGTCAATGGAAATCTATTTCAATGGGGTTTTTTTGATCTTCTGTCATTACCAATAAAGCACAATATTACTTAAGCAATGCATTTCTTGGTTGTGCCCCTTCTACAGATGCTAATATGGGATGGAACATTTTTAAAAGGCTTAATGTGAGAACAGTACATTGCCATAAGGAGAAAGCAGCAAAGAAGAACACATGAAGGCTCTGCCAACAAATTAACTCAGCAGCTAACGTTTTTCACAAATTGGTTAAAAAAATATGACAAAGTGATAAATATATGTCAAAAAATAAATACAAATATTCTATACATAAATAAAATTAAGTATACTCTTGATTACTATTACAATTGAACATTTTTATAATATAATTTTCATGTCTTATCACAGTTTCATTTTTACCATGACTACTAATTACATTGTTTTGACACATACTGGAATACCCTGATCATTTACGTACCCTAGTAAAGTAATACATTTCAAGACTCTATCAACCAAAATTTTACCTCCTTTGACAGAAGAATTATTTTCTCCTTTCTTTTAAAAAATGTTTTTGGAATTTATTTTCAAACTATAATTAGAAAGGACTGTATGAGGGGCAAAGCTTTAAGGATCGTCTTTGTTTTCAAAGATATTACATAACAAAGCAAGGTCAAGATGACCAAATGCAGTGAAATGTGGGGAATATTCCAGTGAACTTGGGCTATGCTGACAGCCAAGGAATGTCTGGAATCACTGTCTCATTCTAAATTTTACACTCCAATGATCTGAAAAGGTGACAGGGTGGGTATACTTTCTAATACCACATAGGAGGTTTAGGCTACCTAACTCCTGCTTTCTCATTTAATGATTCATAGAGCCAGAAGATTTATTGTACTTGCTCTAAAAATTTACCCTTCACACCACCCTGCAGCTGTTTCTTACACTGTGTACTCTACTCCTTTCCAAACACCGTATCATTGATTAAAAGCATATTTAATTACAGTACTTACTTTTTTGGCAGTGAACATTTCCAAATAATCAACTGTTCTACTAAATGAGAATTTGGAATCTCCCTTTCTAAAGATCGCCAGAATATTAAAAAGAAAAATGCCATATTGAACGATGTGTCTGATGACAAGGGGGAGAGAGATGGAAAAACTGATGAATTCTAACCCATTTATTCTAAGAGAAAATTAGCATGCTGGCAAATTTTATGTTTATATTTCATTGTTAGTATTCATTTAAATAATTAAGAATCAGATAAAAGAGAGTAACCCCATTGCTGTTCAAGTCTGGAACACTGGTGTGTAGACACCATGCTGCCAGGGGTAAACGAACTTGTTAGGAGCTGATGCAGCCTTTGCACAGAGGACAAGGAATGAATGTTCAGGCTTTCAGAGTAAGGTGGGGCCTTTGGTTGGTCTGCTGCTTGATGGAAGGGGCTGGCTTCCCATTGCCCTGGTCTGGGCTCCCTGGGGCCGGGCTGAGAGCAGCGCTGGAGCAGAGAGGTGGTGAAATGCTGCTTTTTGCTGATGGAAGTTATTTATGTAACTGGCGATCAAAAGAGTGATCTCAAGAATCTAAAACAAGAAAAACAGAATTGTTATACTCCTGAGAAGTTCTCATCACTTCCACAAGAGAGCAGAGGATCGGCCATGGGTAATCTTCATTTGCAAGTACCCAGGTTACCAGAATTTTCTTCTTTCTAGAGCAAACTATGAAGTACTTCCATGTCCAGCACCATCAAGGCACTGACATATTTTTTCACTACTTCAACCAGCAGAAAGAGTGAATCTCACAATCAAATTCAGTGGCAATATTAGGCAATGTGACAGTCAGTAGTACAACTCTATCAATTATCTTAAAGCCACATTTGTGAATATATGAATTAAGAAAGTCGGTGTCATAACAACTATTTAAAGTACTGAGTGGGTCCTGATCATCTGTACTTAATGGCTAGCTGCCTTCACTTAAATATAAACTTAATTAAGAAAGATATCATCCAATCTTCCATCTTTTAAAAAAGCTTCATATTCTAAAGTAGTCTCTTTTAGTCAATAATTTTAAGACGGTTAAAGCTTTAGGAAAATCAATTTCTTGTACTTCTTACTAAAATTAGAATTACATCTTAGAATGTAATCCTTGTATTTATTGCTTTTACTTAGAGATGTTAAAACTACACAGTTTGTTAAACAAGTAAAACCCTGCCCCTTTCCTCGAATGAGTCCATAAAAGCAAATAACTCCAAGTGAATAAGATAATGTGTATAAAGTACCTGACGAACAGCAACTTACACACCATGGCCATTTATTTTGAACTTTCTGTATACCAGGCACTGGGCTATAAGTACTTTACCAACTTCCTTCACTTAATTCTTAAGCCCAAAGAAGTAGGTAGTATCATACCATTTCTTTCTTTTTTTTTTATTTCAGCATATTACGGGGTACAAATGTTTAGGTTACATACATTGCCTTTGCCCCACCCAAGTCAGACTTCAAGTGTGTCCATCCCCCAGATGGTGCGCACCACACCCATTAGGTATGAACATACCCATCCCCTCCTCCCACCCCCCACCTGCCTGACACCCGATGAATGTTACTACTGTATGTGCACTTAAGTGTTGGTCAATTAAGTCATTTCTTAGACAAAGAAACTAAGGCTTGGAAAGATGAGGTAAGTCAGAATTTGGACCCATCGTTGTTTGATTATAAGTAATGTCTGTTTTCCTATATGGAATGTAGTCTTTGCTCAATAAATGTTTTAGTATGAAAAAAAACTAGCATAAAATTGGCAGAAAGTCTTCCACTTACCTTGGGTTTTGCCATGGCAAAAAGTAATTTTTCTGTTGGTTTGTCCTTTGAATGTGTATTGTTAATGACTACCATAAAATCATCTTGGTAACCTCCAAAGGTCATTAGACTCTTGTACACATAGCTGACTATTAACCTCTTCAAAGAGAAGAAAAAGTAAATATGTTATATGCTCTTTACTTTCAAAGAAAGATAAAAATGATTAATAAGTATCTCCATGAAAATGCTGATATTAATTATGGTATAGTGCAAAAATTATTTTTTAAAAATCAAATCTATTATGATCCAAAATAGATAGTAGTGGTGCTAATTTCATTTAGGCATCATCTACCTTTACAATTAAAATGCATTTTGATTCTGCAACAAATATCTCACTGCAGAAAAATTAGAAAAAAACAGAAAAAAATAAAAAGCACCTATATTCCAGAATCCAGTGGAAAACCACTCTTAATATTTTTTATATGTCCTTTCAGATATCTCTTATATATATTAGGTTAAGCCATATGAAACTGATACTTTATGGTTAAAGTGGTCAAATATTGGCAAATATATATGGTTCACCCAGATAGATAGATTTTGTTTTTTTTTTTTTTTTTTGAGACAGAGTCTCACTCTCTTGCCTGGGGCGAGTGCCATGGCGTCAGCCTAGCTCACAGCAACCTCAAACTCCTGGGCTCAAGCAATCCTACTGTCTCAGCCTCCCGAGTAGCTGGGACTACAGGCATGCGCCACCATGCCCGGCTAATTTTTTCTATATATATATTTAGCTGTCCAATTAATTTCTTTCTATTTTTGGTAGAGACGGGGTCTCGCTCTTGCTCAGGCTGGTCTCGAACTCCTGAGCTCAGAACGATCCGCCCGCCTCGGCCTCCCAGAGTGCTAGGATTACAGGCGTGAGCCACCACGCCCGGCAGATTTTGAAATATATAAACAAATAATGTCATGCATACTGCTTAGCATTCTGCTTTTTTTTAACTTAACAATTGTGAACATCTTTCCATGATAAGAGGTACTTGTATAACATCATTTTAAATGATTTTATAGACAATCTTTTATTTAATCAACCTGCTATTGCAGGATATTTAAATCTTTTTTTATTACTTCAAAATGTTGATTAAGGGGGTACAAGTGTTTTTTGTTACATGGATATCTTATATAATGCTTAAGTCAGGGCTTTTAGTGTGTCCATCACCGGTAAATCATTTTTTATTTGTTAACTATCTTAAGCAATACTCCAGTGAATATGTTTGGACATATTTCGTAATGCACATACCTAATTTTTTTGGTTATAAAACCAAACAACAAGAATTTCTAGCTCAAAAAATGAGGACAATTTTAAGGAATTTTTCCAAACTCTCCTCAAGAAATGTTACACTCACTCACTTTCCAGCACTGCTGTCTTGCTGACAGTGGATATTATCATTCTTTTAAATCTCTGCAACCTGACTGGTGAAAGGTAGAATCTCACTGTTCTAAATTGCATTAATTTGATCACTAGTGAAATTAACATTTTATTTTTTATTTTTTAATTTTTTTAGCTATGTATTCATCTCTGGAAAGAGATTAACATTTTAAACTACATTTGTTGAACATTTGTATTTCTTCTTTTGTGAATTGCCTTTGCCCATCTGTCTATTGGTGTACTCAGAATTTTCTTACTGTTTCATAAGCCATCTGTGTCTTATATTAAAGGTTTCAACCCTTTGTCACATATGCAGCAAACAATTTTTCCCACTATATTTCTAAAACAATTTAAAATATATAATTTAAAGATGTACAGCCTAAAAGTAAAGTAATCTGTATATCTAATGATTAGCTTGCAAGACTGAGAAGACCATTATAGCATCAAATGCCTCACAACTGCAACCTACCTGTATTTACTCCCTGGCCTGTATGGCCACCTCCTGGGATCTAGGGAACTGATTTACTTGACTAAGGTAACTCAAAACTGATGTAAAGTTTTTTATTAACTTTACGTCACTGATTTTATAATTTGTCTTCAAGTTATCCATTCAAGAACTAAGAGGCATTCAGAAAATATAAATTCCTTTGAAAAAGTTTTTTTAGCAGTTATACGGGGAAACGGTAACTGTAACACTACAGGACAGTTTGGTTTCTAGAAAATTTCCAGTGATTTCTGACTATAGCCACAGGTAAGAAGAGCCCACTACACTTGCCAGGTGAATTTAATAATTCCTGCCCACCAGATTAAAAAAAAAAGAATAAAATTTTTAGTAAATAATTGGACACATAACATATGACATAAACTAATGTAAATTTCAGAAAGTAAATGAATACATATAGAAGGCACAGTTGACTATTTTTAATTATGTGAAAGTGCTAAGATACTGCATATGTACAAATGAACTGGCAAGTGACACTACAGGAAATTATACAAATTGTTATAAAAGCCTTAGTGAAACTGAACTTTAACTCTGGTAATTAAAGTTTCTACTTTAATGATATCTTATAGATTTTTATTTACACAGGAAACAATCTTCCTAACATTTTTTAAAAAGTCATTTCATGAATACAACCATGATTACAATTTAATAATGGTATCTTAATATTTTCCCATATACAATGGAAACCTGTCTTATCTTGTTTTAAAATATTATCATAATCATAGTTGTACTTGTAAAATGACTATTCATTATATAGTATTAGGAAGAATGTTTTCTGCGTATGAGAAAAATCAGACTAAGATATCATTACCTTCTGTTTACAGCACATTGATCAATGAAAATAGTTGATTCAATGCAAAACTTTAGGGTTTAATCTTACCATGGAGTTGTATTCCAAGATGCTTAAACCATCCTCATGTATAGCCAGCCACATGAAAGTATTTCCAAGTGATGACGCAGTTATGGGCTATGAAGAAGTGAAAATACTATATTATAAATGCTAAGCAAAATTACAGAAATATTTTTCAGTCTAGATGGCCTGTAACATTTGCAATTAAACAACAACAACAACAAACTTATTAAAAAATCTCCCTTGGGGAAGAGCAGTGTGGTATACTGGAAAGAGCAGTGAATGTGTTGTTAGAAGACCTGGCTTTGAGACCCAAATCTGCCATTTATTAACATATGCATTTGGCCAAGCTACTTAATCTCTTCAAGGCTTGATTTCCTCATCTTTAACGTGGGAACGATAATGTTTATATCTTATTTTTCTTCTGTTTTAAGAGGTTAATAGTCAACAGAGCTTTTAGGGTTTCTATGATTACCAAAATTCTAATGAAACAAAATATATTGATGTGCTTGATAAGGTGTGTAGTACTATTACAAAGTAAAGGATTATTATTATTGTACACTTTTCCTGAAAGTCATTAAATCTGATAGTCAATATCTAATAAAAATGGAATAAAGAGAAAGGAATGAGGAATGGGGAGTTAGTATTTAATGGGTACAGAACTTCAGTTTAGGAAAATAAAAAAGTTCTGGAGATGAATGGTGGTGATAGTAGCACAACAGTGTGAACGTATTAATATTTAATGCCACAGAACTGTATATTTAAAAATGGTTAAAATGGTAAATTTTGTTATGTGTATTTTACCACACATACACCAAAAAAGGACACCATTAAGCAATAAAGGGGATGCTGCTCTGTTATAAAGAAAGAAAAGTGTGGTTGGGTGCAGTGTCTCATTCCTGTAATCCTAGCACTCTGGGAGGCCAAGGCGGGAAGATCGCTTGAGTCCAGGCGTCCGAGACCAGCCTGAGTAAGAGTGAGACCCCTGTCTCTACAAAAATAGAAAAATTAGCCGGGCATGATGCCTGTAGTCACTGCTACTAGGGAGATCGAGGTAGGAGGATTGCTTGAGCCCAGGAGTTTGAGGTTGCAGTGAGCTATGATGACGCTATGGCACTTTGGTCTGGATGACAGAGAAGGACTCAGTCTCAAAAAAAAGAAAAGTAAGCAAAAAGAGTTCCCTGTTATGATGCAACTTCAAAAGCAATATGATTAAATAATGTTTTGTGCCAGCAAGGACAGACCATATTATTAGAGCAGAGAAGGATATTTAATATTCCGTCCAATGCTGAAGTTAGAATTAAAACCCATGCTGATCTACAGTTCCTTATATTTTTAAAAAAACATGTTCAACTCCTCAAATACATTAATTTTACAGATGTTTAAGAATACTAACCTTATCATCTTTTTGTTAACTAATGTAGTATACAGCTTCCAGCTCCAGTAACAGAAATAATTTCTTACCTAACAATAATATAGCAGCCACTTATAAGATCAGAGTTAGAAAATACCTCAGATTTTACTTTTCTAGTCCAAGTTGTTCATTAATAGATGAGGAAACTGAGGTCTAGAGAGGTTAACCAACTTGCCCAAAGTTGCACAGCTATTCAGCAAATATTTATTAAGTAGTAATTACATGCAAAGCATTATGGTGGACACCAGAAGAAGGTTTTAGGATCAGTGAGTCTTTACCCTCACAGAGGACAACTTAATAGTGAGGATAAAACAGCCGCACAGAAAAATAAAACACAAAATAGGATGCATCTCAAAAGCCTGAAAGAATACAAAGTGACGCAGCTCAATAGAAAGAAGAGCAATCAAAAGGCATTGTTTTTCCCTTACAGTGAGCGGGGCTCATCTCCTTTTGCAGTGTTTCTGCAGCACTCTGTTCATTTCACTCTTCATGGTATTTACCACACAGTGGTGTGTTTATGGGCCTGTTGCAACCCTGGGCTACACTAAATGAACTAGCCCTGGAAGTTCGGGCACAACCCATCTGAAACCATGGGTTTATGTATCCCTAGAGCTTAGCTCAATGTTTGGCAAACAGAACTCAGTAAATACTTAATAAATGAGCAAATGAGTGAGAGAGCAAATGAGTGAATGACGAGAAGAAAGCAGAGTTCAGCTGCTGTTTACAACTGATTCGCCTAATGAGTCTAAGAAATGATTTGGGGTAGGGGAAAGTTAAGAAGGAGAAGGAGGGAGAAGCTTTCCTGCGTTTTCCCTAGTGTCCCTTCATTGTTTTCTTTGCATTGTTGGATATTTCTTCATTTTTTAAAAAAGCCAAATATACTAAATCTGGGGTAAATCCGGTTGGCTATGTACACAAAAGTTTTTATTATGCATCTCTCTCCCATTCTTACTTTTGCAAGAAACAACTTGGCACCAAAGAATGGCCACTTCCTGGCTACTGTCAAATAAATTCGTACACAATCAGCAGCACTGTGTCCTCGGAGGGCCATCCATCTGGTTGATAGTCGCTGGCAAAGCTGCCTAAAAAAAGAAAAGAACAACCACCACAACAAAAAAAAAACCACAAAAGCAAAAATGTAAACAGTGTATCATCTTCCCAAGATAAAACTCTCCTTGAGCCGATCCTAGGCACAAATGTGATACCTAGGCATAAATCAGGTAAAGGTTTTGTGACTCTCATCTCACCTTTGTCCATCTCTTGTCCTTTTTGGAGCATTCCTTTCACAAATTCTCATACTACTAGTGTCCTCAGCATCACCCAGGTACCCCTAGCAGGTAAATTTTAAAATTCTGAGTAGCTATCATCAAACCTTAGTGTAAATTAGTTTACAAGGTAATTTTTCATGGGAATATTTTCATTTTTAAAGAAAAGTACAAGTAGTAGAGCCCAAAGATGAATCCCTAGTGGTAGAATTTTAGGTACTACCACCCCTGGCTTGGAGAGATGTTGGTTGCAGGGACAAACTTCTCAAATCAAATCATGAAGGCAACCACTTACTCTATACAGACAAAAGACTGAACTTAAATGTTTCTATTTTGGAAAATTCATGGTTGGCTGGACACAATGGCTTATGCCTGTAATCCCAGCACTTTGAGAGGCTGAGGCAGGAGGATTGCTTGAGGCCAGGAGTTCGAGACAAGCCTGGGCAACATGATGAGACCGTGCCTCTACAGAACAATAAGAACAATTAGCTGGCCATGATGGCACACGCCTGTAGTCCCAACTACTCGGGAGACTGAGGCAAGAGGATTGCTTGAGCCTGGGAGTTCAAGGTTACAATGAGCTATCATCACGCCACCCCACTCCAGCCTGGGTAACAGAGTGAGGAGGACCTTGTCTTAGAAAAGAAAAGAAAACTCACGGTAAATTGGATTTGCCTCTATTTTTAATCAAATCAGCTTTTCTTTATATATTCTCTAAAATCAAAACTCCCAATGAGTAGAGTTTAATTAAAAATTTATATTAAAAAGTCTTGTGTAAGAAGATAGTTTTTCTTTTAATTTGTTTATAATGGAATATCCTATGAGAGAAAAATTTTTTGATAAGCACCTCATAAAATTAAACATTGGCAAATTTTTTTCTCTTCTTTATTATCAGGATTAATTTGGACAAGAATGAATAAGATAAATGAAAAGTAGATCTAAATTAAGGTAATTTTTTTCATTAAAAATTTTTTAAATTTATTTTTTATTATTTTTTTTAATTCAGCATATTACAGGGTACAAATGTTTAGGTTACATATATTGCCTTTGCCCCACCTGAATCAGAGCTTCAAGGGTGTCCATCCCCCGGAAGGTGCGCACTACATCCATTAGGTGTGAATATACCCATCCCCTCCTCCCCCCTCCCACCTGCCCAACACCTGATGAATGTTACTACTATATGTGCACTTAAGTGTTGATCAGTCAATACCAATTTGATGGTGGGTACATGTGGTGCTTGTTTTTCCATTCTGGTGATACCTGACTTAGTAGAATAGGCTCTAGCTCTATCCAGGATAATACAAGAGGTGCTAGATCACCATTGTTTTTTGTGGCTGAGTAGAACTCCATGGTATACATATAGCACATTTTATTAATCCACTCATGTATTGATGGGCACTTGGTTTGTTTCCACATCTTTGCAATTGTGAATTGTGCTGCTATAAATACTCTAGTGCAGATGTCTTTTTTATAGAATGTCTTTTGTTCCTTTGAGTAGAAACCCAGTAATGGATTGCTGGATCAAATGATAGTTCTACTTATAGCTCTCTGAGGTATCTCCATATTACTTTCCACAGAGGTTGCACTAGTTCGCAGTCCCACCAGCAGTGTTGAGTGTTCCTATCTCTCCACATCCATGACAACATTTATTGTTTTGGAACTTTTTGATAAAGGCCATTCTCACTGGAGATAAGTGATATCTCATTGTGGTTTTGACATTAAAAAATTTAAATATAGATTGTAAAACTTCTGGACACATTTTAAATAAAAATATCTATAATCTCTTGGGGCTCAATAGTATTAAAAACTCTTGAGAAAACTGATATAATTTTTTTATACCTTTAAAATTTGACCAGAAAAATATTACTAAAAAACTAGTTTGTCTCTACCCTTTGAAGAGTTACAAATATGTTCTTACCTTAACTGTTCCTCAGAACAGCCATCTCTATACCTTTTAGGATAAAATTTCTCTATGACTTGTTTTAGAGTTTGATTTGCTTTGCACTGATTAGTAATATGTCCGGCTGGAGTTGAGAAAGGTCTTTCAAAATCTCCAATCTCCACCTAATTGGAAATCCAAAAAAGAGAAAATATAGGCTATTGAAAAGAGTTTCTAAAAAGAAAATCAGTTTTATTTTTATTAAACATTCTTTTTTAACATGTAATACATAAATCTATCTGTCATGATTATATAATTCTGGAATTTATAATCATATATAAGAACTATTATTAAATCTAAATTTCATTTGAATTCTAATTTTGAAAAAAATCTACAATTTAGACATTTCTGTTCCATTTTTACATTAATCTCCCTAGGTTACTATCACTATTGAGGACTAGTATTTGCTAAAGGCCACTACTCTGTTATTGCCTATAACTCAGGATAATTTTGCAATTTTAAGGTACCATTTTAATTGCTAACAATGAGGGGAAATGGAAGTTAAAAATAACAGGCAAAAAAAGTTATAAAGCTATAAGAAACGTCAAAAAAGTATTAGTTGGACTTTTTAAGGGTCTTTACTGAATGCAATGGGAGCAAGAACCACATTCTCATTACTTTCTTCCTAGATTTTCTCCATAAATATTACTATATTTGCCCCTCATTCTACTAGTCTATTATTCCTGGGACGGGACCCCTTCATTCCCTTTCTCCCTTAATGAAAGAATGTTCAGCCCTTGTCTCTACTAATAGGCTACACAGTTGCCATCCTCTGCCTACCCAGCCAACTACCCACCCATCCATCTCTCCATCAACTCACCTACCCATCATTCATCTAAACCTATACTGAGTCCCCACCATAGGTTAGACACTGTGCTAAGTGATGTAAGAAAGGAAAAAGTTGAGCATAGTTCCTGCTCTCAAAGAGTTTACTATTTGGGAGGAGAGAATGAAGCATAAACAAATACTTATGATAAAATGTGTTAAGTGGTTTGTATAGGGTACCCAAGAGGGTTCAAAGACGAAGATGGGATGAGGGACATTCAGGTGAATGTCCTACTGAACATTCAACACCATTTCCAACAGCACTCCCCAACAATCAGATGGAGGGTTCCATCAAGACTGGAATGGTCTTATAGAAAGCCCCAGGTCTCCTCTTAAAAAGGCTCTCTGCCTCCAGGCAAGTTCAGTACAACCAGCCTCTAAGATTCTGACCCCTGTGGCTCCTCTCTTCTAGTTCTTAACAGGTCAGTTACTGTCTAAATTCCTCAGCTGACCTGTGCCCTTACAGCCTATTCTTATAATTTTCTAGCTTCTTTGATCCAGTTTCCTACTTGGTGGTTACTTGGCTTGACTTTGCTCTTCAGCTCCCATTCCTCATTTTTTCTTGTTTCTATAAATCCCCGTCTTCTACCTAGTCAAATATTCTTCCTGATTTCTTCACACCAAATAAAAGCTGTCCAGCAGCTCTTCAAACATACTGAAATCCTTCCCCCAAAGCAAGCTAGCACTCACCACAGCTACCTGTGAAACCTGAGGCCAGGATTTAACCCCCAAGGATACGGTAGTCATAGAAACAATAGTTAAAAAAAAATAAATAAAAATTAAAAAAGAAACAATAGTTAAGAAATAGTAGACCATTCAAGGCAACCTTGCCTCATAGGGAAGCTTTTAGTGGTAGGTCCAAGCTCAATGTCTCCCCTCCCTGGAACCTCAGGTACCACGTGGCATAGAATAAACACAATAAATGTTTGGAGAATGATGGAAAATCAACTCAGATAATTCCCAACATGCCCCACATGAACATGCCTTACCAGACACTACATACAATAATTAAGGATTAGCTCCAAGAATTTTCTAATTAAGACAGAGAATATCAACAAGGACCTACAGATATCCAAATCTACAGTAGAAATAACTCTTTTTTCTACAGAGCTCAGATTTCTTTAGTATATTTCATTTATCTTCACAAAACTACTCTAAGGAAAAGAGATCATAGGCATTAATTTTCCTTTTATAGGTAGAGAAATTATACACTTTTAGTTACACGCTCAGAATTTTCTTGGTACATAGTCTTACCTTTCTTCCCCTTCCTCAAATTCATCAAAAAAATGTTAGAAGTACATATCTCCAAAGTATATTATAATTTTTCTTAAAGAACTTTTCTTGACAAAATTGAAAGTTAAAGCAAGAAGACTATTTGTAAAAATAAGAGTGATTTTGACAGCAAATCCATGCCTTTAGACAGCTAAACCCTAGAATAGCAAGTCACAAGAGGTCATTCCTAATCTTATCACCAAGAAAATATGTGCTCTATTCTCTTTTCCTCAGGTTTATCATCACTCATAGAAGAGAACACTCAGTGTAGCACTAATACTTTAAAGCTTAGATGATCATAAAATTATTTCAAAAGTAAACTAAATTACCAACTGTTCATTTCTCCAAGGACTCTTATGGAAAATGGACTATGTGTACGGCTGTGCTACATGCGAAGATGAACAGGAGCAGCCCTGGCCCTCAGGAAGGCTGCAGATAGTGGTACAAAACAGAAGCATAAATAAACAATTATTAATATAAACTATTGTGGTCAGGACAGCAATAGAACATTACAGACACCCCAAGAGGGACATTTAACTCAACCAGGCAAGATTCAGGAAGGTTTTCTGGAATAAGTGACATCTATGATGGAAACTAAAAGATAAGATGAAATTAACAGGTGAAGAGATGGGGGTAGAGATGTTCCAGGCAAAGGAGAGAAAGAGGTAAGAAAAAGGGGACCATATGCAAGCTAGGGAATTATGGGTGGAACCACAGTTTATATTTTATTAGAGTGCAAAGTTCAAGGGAATGTTGAGGTTGGAGAGGAAGGCAGAGTTCAGATTGTGAAAGTCCTTGTATGTAAATAAGAGAATGACATTTTTGCTCTATCTCCATCCCAGTTACTGGTGCTGGCTAACAAATCTCTATGCACAGGTGACACTATGCCTGTTTCCAGGCCCAGGCCTTAACAAATGGCAGCTTCCACTTCCTGGCTCTCTTTTGGGACGTTGTTCTTGCCACCCAACCACCATTCTGGAAGAAAGCATAAGCAGCGACATGAAGAGACTGTGTGTAGGTGTTCCAGCTGACAGTCCCAGCAGCAGCCCCGACTAACAGCCAGCATCAGCCGCCAGACATGTGTGTGAATGAGCCTTCAAATGATTCCAGCCCTCAGCTGTGGAGTCACAACCCGCCCTAAAGCTGTGCCAGCTGATGCCATGTGAAGCAGAGACAAGCTGTCCTTTCAATTTCCTGCCCAAATTACTGTCCTAACTGACTGAGTTTTGGAGTAATTTTTTATGCAGCAATAGATAAGTGGAAAAATCCCTCCAGCATCTGTGTGAAGGATAAATTTGTGGGGAGCAGACCAGGGAAAGGCACATTGCTTAGAAGTCTGCTAAAGGCAGGGTGTGATGATGGTCTGAACCACAGCAGTGGCAGTCAGCAAAGAGAGGATTAAACAATATCTAAGAGTTAAAAATATCTAAGAGTTAAAAGTGGCAGGACGTGTTGACTGGTGGGAAAGCTGAAACGGTGGGAATTGTCAGTGATGATTCCTGGATTTGAAGCTTGCTTGGGGAACTGAGTGGAGGCAGTATCACAATGAAGTTACAGAGGAGGGAAGAAAGAGAAGGGAATATTAGCTCCGTTTTCAATATGCTGAATTTAAGGGGCCCATAAAAGATGTATGAACTGGAGAGAAAAGATTTGGGAATTACTGGCGTAGTTGGTGGATAAAATAAAAAGAATGAATGAGATGTCCTGGGATGGAGTGTAGAACAAGAAGCCATAGACTGAAGACCCTGGTCTGGATGAAGTATCATAGGGTTGCTTTAACATTTTCCCTTAATTAACCTGTGCAAAGACTCGGGTGTGGTAGAGACTGTGTATTGCCTCTATGACCATCCTCTCCTTCTTCTTCAGTAATAAAAACTTTGAATTTAGCTGGGCGCACTGACACCCAGCTACGACCACATCCCTCAGACTCTCTTGTAGGTAGGCAAGGCCACGGGACTAGATTCTGACCAGAGAGACATAAATGGAAGTGTTCTGTGTGACTGCTGAGAAGTTTTTGCATAGGCAGCAGGGCATGCCCTTTTCAGCTCTTCCCCCATCCTGATGCCTGGAACACTGACATCATAGCTGGAGCCCTGGCAGACCTCCAGAAAGGACCATGAAGATGACACCCTAGGGACAGCACAATGGAGAGCAGAATAAAGCTCATGCCCCTATCAGCTTTGCTGAGGTGGCAAGATGCCTGTCTTTGTGAGAGACAAATATACTTCTATTCTGATTAAGTGACTATTAACTTGCACAGGTGTGTGTGTTTATAGAAGGGTGAACTTAATCCTAATTGATATAATAGGTAAATAAAAGAAAGTGTTCTGGCCTTTTCAAAGACTAATTCCTATGAGATTACTGAACAATTTTAGCATGGCACCCTCAGCCCCACAACCCTGCACTCAAATTCCTTTATTAAATGCAAAGCCTGGTGGTACTTTTAAGATAATTAAGAGATTGATTCTCTTTATGGAGTACTGTCTCATTCTACCTCATTGCAACTGTTAGAAATTCAGAGTCAAACTGTAATAATAATGCCTGTAATTTTTAAGGTATTAATCATAGCAAAATGAATTGAAAGAATTACTGAAGGTATACTGCTTACTACATTTAATTGATGTAGAAATTAGTATCTTCTTATTTCAATATATTACTCTACATAACATGGAAGTTACCTGAGCTAAAAGAGCTGCCATTTCTAATGCCAGATCCTTGTTCAGAGGAAAAAGTCCATTTATTATTTGATCATTTGTCTGATACATTAACAGCAACTTTTCTCTATCAGTCTCTCCACGAGCTTGCATTGAGAAATACAGTCTGTAAAAAAAGAGAAAATGTCTCATCAATGATATTCTTGCTAAGGAAGAAAGTAAACATAAATCCAGAAGACCAAGATGGGGTTGTTTTAACATAGTTTTCCAAGTGATAATGAACTTAGATCACATTACTGTCAATGACCTCTGTTTCTGTTACATACACCATTTTCAGCAAAATAAGGAAAAACTGCTTTAAGGTTGATGTTAAGGTTAAGGAACCCTTCTATGCTGTTTTTTATGCCCTGAAAAACCAAATCCTTAAGTGTGACTGAGGAAGGACCTAAGACACCAAGCGAAATTAAATATGCCCTCTCTTATAAGCAATGCATAATGTAACCCTTTATTTCAGTGGGCTGAATAAACCCAATTTTCAAAATACTCATGATCTTTCCTGAATACCTTGGACATACCAGGGAATAGGAATGAAGGTTTCAACTAAAAAGCAATACAAAATCAACATCAAGTAAGAGGAGGAGGGTCCCATTTTTTCTGAAAATCTAAAAGATAATATTTATACATTTAAATGTGTTTTGACTTTTTGGCCATATTCTGAAAAGCAGATTTAGGAGCTCAAAAATAGTTATCATTATTACTTGTTGAAACATGACATGGCTTTTGTTTGCCCAGGAGGTCTTCATCAAATTGGTGACCCTCTTTAGTTATTCACTTTGTCATTTATATGTGAGACATGGGGCTCTGACTTCAGGCTGCAAATCAAGCACGAGTGCTGTAAATGCTCTACACGCTGTGACAGTGGCATGGGTAAGCAACACCTTGACACACCTGAATACTGTCATGACAACACAGGGGCTGGAAAAGAGAGATTTTGATCTGGGAGTTGTTAGATGTGTGCCCAATTAGGTATAATTGGATTTTCAGTCTTTTTCTTCCTACATACTTAAGGGAAAGGACATACCCCTGTCAGTCACAATATCCCTGCCAGTAGTCACCTCAAACAGCAGGGAAGGAGAGGACAGCAGGTCCATATCTCCGGGGAAACACGTTGGGTACACGTTGCAAAGCTCCTCCTAACCCATGATTCTAATCATCTGCTCGCCCAGCCCAGCTCATGAATCAGAGTAGCTTCTTGAAAAAAACAGATCCTAAGCTCAGTTTTTATCCATGTCTACATGATGGCAAATAATGCAGGATTGTTAAACTGATAGAAGAATATGGCTGGGCAATAGAAACAGATTCTAAATTCAAAGTGACAACAGCAAAGCAATATAAAACAAAGAGAATAAAGTTTATGATGAAAGCCTTCCCAGGGAGAATTCCAAACTTCTGGTTCCAAAATGGTGACACAGAAGCAAGCTGGCTTCACTCTCCCCCCTCCTCCCTCCCAAAAGAAAACCAAAAACCGATATGCAGCACTGAGATTGTCACCAGCAATAACCCACAACTCAAATATGAGGATGAACAGTTCCTGGGGCCACAGAGAAATGAAAACAAACTCTGAGCTGATGGTAAGAGAACAGGACTTCCATATCTGTGATGCCCCTCTCCCCAGTCTTCCCTGCACCAAGAGTGAGAAAAATTGCCACATGACTCAAGGTTTCTACACTGGAAAAAAATGAGATCAAGGTAAACAATCAGTCTCCCTGCCATCTTGAGATCCCTGGCAGGAGACCTGTCCTTGCCTCAATCCACTGGAAGCATCGGGAGTGCCTGAAGGGAGGAATATTCCTGAGGACAGGTAAAGAGAAAGGGGGGACATGGGACCACCATCCCCAGCCCCAGAAACTCTGCTCTGTAACTTGGCCAAAGGAGACACCAGATCAGAGTGGCTGTTCAGCAGCACCACACTGCAGGAGGTTTGTTGGATAGGTCCCCTGGGCACAAACTCCTACCCAGCCTTCCCACACTACTGGGGCATCCTTTTCCGGGCTCCTTCCATTCTGGAAGAGTGGCACTTTGATTGTTTACTAGAACCAAGGCAAACTTGAGCTTAAGGTGCCATCTAGTGCTAAAAAGGAGGCAGTGACCTGGCAGAAGGTGGGGGGTGAGAGGAAGAAAGATAATCAACAGATAAATTACAAAGAATCTCCAAGCAAACTTATCCAATAAAAACCAAAACAAGGCAGACAGAGAAGACTGGAATAAGTAAACTAATATTTCAATGCAAAGACATAGATCTGCATCCATAAGAAACAACAGCAAACAGGGAACCATGACCTCCCAAAATGGACAAAGCAAGGAATCAGTGACCGATCCTAGCAAAAAGGCAATATGTGAACTCACAAAGAATTCAAAATAGCAGTTTTAAGGAAACTCAGTGATCTCCAAGATAACACAGAAAAGCAACTCAGAAATTTATCAGAGAAATTTAACAAGGATATTAAAATAAGTTTCAAAAATCAAACAGAAACCTTGGAAATGAGAAATACATTCTCTAAACTGAAAAATTCATTAGAGGCTCTCCACAGCAGAATGGATCAAGCAGAGAAAAGAATCACTGATACTGAATACAGAGTATTTTAAAATACATCGTCAGAGGAGAAAAAAGAAAAAAGAATGAAAAGAATCAAATATTGACTACAAAATATAAAAAATTACCTCGAAAGACCAAACCTAAGAATTGTTGGTATTCAAGAGGGAGCTGAGCAAAAGCAAGGGGTAGAAAGGTTATTCAAATAAATAATAACAGAAAACTTTCCAAAACTTGAGAAAGAGATAAATATCCAGGTACAGGAAGGTCAGAAAACACCAAAGAGATTCAACCCAAATAAGATTACCTGAAGGCATATTATAATCAAACTTTAAAAGGTCAAGGACAAAGAGAGGATCCTAAGGACAACGAGAAAAGAAGCAAATAACATATAAAGGAGGCTCCAATTTGTCTGGCAACGGACTTCTCAACAGAAACCATATAGGCCAGGAGGGAGTGAGATGACATTTTCAAAGTGCTGAAAGAAAATAAGCTGCCATCAAAGAATACTGTATCCAGCAAAGCTATCCTTCAAATACGAAGAAGAGATAAAGTCTTTCCCAGATAGACAAAATCTGAGAGAATTCATTACCACCAGACCCATCTTACAAGAAATGCTAAAGGGAGTTCTTCAATCTGAAAGAAAAAAAACACTAACATGTAAAAAAAAAAAAAATGAAGGTGTATGAGTCACTGATAAAATTAAGTACACAGACAAACCTAGAATACTCTAATACTGTAATCGCGATATTACAGTAATCCACTTATAATTCTAGTATGATGCCCAAAAGACAAATCTATAATAACAAAAACAATAATACCTGAAATAAACTGTTAAGAGACAGGCACTATAAAAATATGAAATTGAGACAACATAAAGTCAAAATGTGGAGGGGGAATGATGTAAGGTTCTTTTTTTTTCATTTTTTCCTTTGTTTCTAATCTTCTTAGGATCTAAAATAAGTTGTGATCTCTTTAAAATAACTTGTTATAAGATGTTTTTTATAAACCTCATGGTAACCACAGTGCAAAAACCTGTAATAGAGTCATTAAAAATAAAAAGCAACAGATTAAAACATACTTCCAGAGGAAATCACTTAACTACAAAGGAAGACAGTATGAAAGGAAGAAAGGAAAAGAGGAGTTACAAAACAACCAGAAAATAAATAACAAAATGGCAGTAGTAAGTTCTTATCAGTAATAACACTGAATGTAAATCGACTCAATTCTCCAATTAAAAGGCATAGAGTGGCTGAATGGATAAAGAAAGAAGACCCAACTGTATGCTGTCTATAAGAAACCCATGTCACCTATAAAGATACACAGACTGAAAGTGAAGAGGTGGAAAAGGATATTCTATGCAACTGAAAACCAAAAAAGGAATATCTACTCATTTCAGATAAAATAGACTACACAGACTGTAAAAACAAACAAGGTCACTATATAATTATAAACAGGTCAATTCAGCAAGAGGATATAGCAGTTATAAATATCTATGCACCCAACACTGGAGCTCCCAAGTACATAAAGCAAACATTAATATTCTGAAGGGAGAGAGAGACTGTAATACAATAATAATAGGGGACTTCAACATCCCACTCTCAGATCATTCAGACAGAAAATTAACAAAGAAACATCAGAGGTGGCAAGATGGCTGCTCCACCTTTAGCCGTTTTTTTTTTGTTTGTTTTGAGACAGAGTCTCGCTCTGTTGCCCGGACTAGAGTGCCGTGATGTCAGCCTAGCTCACAGCAACCTCAAACTCCTGGGCCCAAGGGATCCTCCTGCCTCAGCCTCCCGAGTAGCTGGGACTAAAGGTGTGAGCCACCACACCCGGCTAATTTTTTCTATTTTTAGTTGTCTGGCTAATTTCTTTCTATTTTTAGTAGAGACGGGGTCTCGCTCCTGCTCAGGCTGGTCCTGAACTCCTTACTTCAAGCAATCCTCCTGCCTTGGCCTCCCTGAGTGCTAGGATTACAGGCATGAGCCACCACACCCAGCCCACTGCAATCTCAAACTCCTGGGTTCACGTGATCAAGGGATCCTCCTGCCTCAGACTCCTGAGAAGCTGAGACTACAGGCACATGCAACCACACCCGGCTAATTTTTCTCTTTTTTTGTAGAGAGGAGGTATTGTTGTGTTGCTCAGGTTGGTCTCGAACTCCTGGCTTCAAGTGATCCTCCCACCTCAGCCTTCCAAAATGCTAGGGATTATAGCATGAGCCACATACCCCACCCAAATTTCATTTCAATTCCAATCACAGCCATCATAATCAGAGTTAGTATGTATTATGCATTGATGAGGTATGGATTATTAGGAATAGTCTTAGACACAAAAGTCATTTCATTTGGTTCCAACAAAACCAAGAGAGAATGCCTGAACCTGTTCTATATAAATATCTAAGGCAGGCTAGGTCTAGGAGCTGGCTCCTTCCACAAAGCATGAGGCCAAAAGGCAGAGGCAGAGATGAGGACCTTTAGGTCAGTGCTTCTCAAAACTTAGCATGTGTAAGAATTATGTGGAGACTTGTCAAAACCCAGACTCCTGGGCTTCACCCCCAGAAATTCTGACTCAGTGGGCCTGAAGTGGGTCCTAATGATTTGCATTTCTAACATGTTTCCATGTGGTCCTGAGGCTGCTGGTGCAGGGTCTGCACTTTGAGAACTACTGCTCCAGCACTAAACAGAACTAAAATAATCATCTGGAAAGTCCAACTCTTCCAGCCTGCTGTTCTTGCCAGTCACCAAAGGGCCATAGATGAAGGCTGCCATCAATGGAAACGGGTTCCTCCAGGAGTAGAACTTATTAGATTTCCATTATTTAAGCAATTTTGCTTATCTCTAGGAATGTATAATTTTAAAACCTTAGATACCAAAGCTGAATAGTCCCCTTTTTGTTACTTGGAACTCTGGGAAATCATCACAGCTCATAAGCGCCTGAATAAAGAAGCTCCAAAGATTCACAACCACCATTTATTGGAATCGATGGAGTCTGTTCAAATAGTGGGTGGCCTTCAGTGGCTAACTGTATGAGAGAGGAATCCAATATTCGAATGCATCATATTTATCTAACTGTTCCCCTACTAATAAACATGTAAGTTTTCCCCCTAATTTTTCACTGTTATAAAAAATATGGCAAAGAAGATACTGGAATATTCTGCCCACTTATGTGGGTATTTCTGTGGGATAGATTATTAGAAAAAGAAATACTCAACTGGATCAAAGGTTATTACTTTCTTTATGTTATACAGTGCCTTCACTTCTCGAATTCCAATTTTAAGTCTATGAACATCTTCCAAAAGGAGGCCTGTGGAAGAATTCAATACTACTCCAATAATTTCACCAGGCTCTTGGTCTGACATTTTATAGATTTCTTAATTTATGGGGTGTAAGATTCAAATAAAACTATCAAAATCCCTTTATTTTAGTGTAGTTAATGCAAGCTGGTCAGTTAACAGTGTTTATTATGTTCTACCTTCTGCTAATACATGAAAAAATATTTTTTTTAAAAAAAGAAAGGAAATCTGGTTTCTGACTAAATCCCAAAGTGCATTAAAATTTATCTGTTTGAGAAGGTATATGTTCCATCTCCACTGTTGTCATCTCAGTTCCTGAAACAAGCTGAGTAGCCTCCTTCTACAGGCCTTTAAATTCCCTTTTCTGCCTATTTTGATATTTCCACTCCCATCTCCCTCTGAACTTTGCAGAAGCATTATTTCCCCGATGTCTCCAGTCTGGGCGAGGCTCCTCATTACGTACTCTCACACTGCCACTCTTTTCCTTCAGAGAACTTAATGTGTCATTATATATTCCTTAGAGTGAGTATATGGTTAACAACTGTCTTCCTCACTAACCTTAATTCCAAAAGATCAGGGACCGGGCCTGTGTCTGTTTTTATTAACATTTTACTCACAGCTTCTAGCTAATTGACTGGCTTAGTGACACCAGTCACCAAAGGGCCATAGACGAAGCTCACTCTACACTGAGAGAGACAGAGAGAGAGAGAATATGAAAGAATGAGGAGGAACAGATATGAATATATCACTTCTAAAAGACTTAGGCAAACATAAATATATCTTCTTACTACAGATCTACAGTAGGGCATTTAAGTATTCAATTTTCATGAAAAATGTAATAAGACTGTGAAAGGAAATTTTGAAAGTCAAAAATTCATCCTTACATCAACTACTCTAAGAGAGCAGCTATTTTTCCCCTATAGTTTTCTTAATCTTTGTCAAAATGTATATTTGTATAAAATAAAACTACTCATGAGATTAAGAGCCTAAAATTAGAAACAAAATTTGATGTGACAATTTTTTCCTATAGAAAGAGTTATCATTTATATAGAAACAAACATACAAATAAATATTATAACTTTCAAGGCTATTCAATAGGAAAATAAATTGTACTGCATGATTTCAATGTACTGCATACTCACATTCTGGCATTTGGATACACTATTACACACCTGTTTTTGTAAGTCAGACGGACAGTTCTTGTACCTTCACATTTTCCAGGCTGCTGTTCTTTGGAAGCCTGTTCCCATTTCGAAATAATGTCACAAATCTAGAAGGGAAGTGGAAAACTGAGATTAATAAGACTTTTCAAATCAATATTTTTAAAGGCAACTATGTCTGTAGACTAAAAAATTTCATTAATATGACCAAACCACATGTACTCAAGCTTTATTTTTTTCTCTTCAGCTTCTGTGCAGCACTGAGTTTAGGATTTAATTATAAATTACTCTTTGGTCCACTTATCCTTTTGGACACACATTAACTTTGGACCATGGCCATGCATTTTTTACTCAAAAAGGAATCTTAATGCAGAACTGCACAAGACTGGAAATAAGAAGAGTCCAGGGATTTTTTTCATTATTTGATCACAGAAGAAGCAACTTTCTACCTTATGCATTTATAAAGATTGTAACAGCTGAAGAAATCTGAAATATAAGGAAAGGGTCTAGATCCAGTCCTGGCTATTTGATTTCAGGTAAATAATTTCCCTCTCTAGGCCTCAGTTTCCTCATTTGCAAAGTAAGTGGATTGTTTCTCTAAGGTCCCTGTGGTTCTATAATTCTATATTTCCAATTGTTGCCATCACTAACTGGAAACTTCATTAAAGTTATTTTACTATGATCTGGAAAAGATTTTATGTAAGTGTCTCCTTCTTTCTTTCCACAGGTCCATTTCTGCCCATCCTTCAAAGTCCAGTCAGGTCTTCCCTATTTCCCAATGCTGAATTTAACCTCTTTTTCTGTGCAAAGTTCATAGCACTCTTAAAACAATTACCACTTTCAACCCTAGCTTCAGGTCATCAGTGTATAAGGCTGCTCTTCCCTGAGCAAATTTTAAGTTTACCCACTGTTGGCAGGAATATTTCTGATCCTAGCATTTATTCCCCACAGAGTCCAGCCAGCTGTGGAACACAATAAATATTGCTGAATAAAAGAAAAAAGCGGAAAGCCATTTTATTAGAGCTTTCACACCTCCACCCTAATACCCTAATATTTAGAGTATTATTACCATTATTAATCCATTTCCTTTCTTTAACATGGAGTGTGTGTGTGTGTGTGTGTGTGTGTGTGTGTGTAGAGATTGTGTATTAAGAATTCTAAGGCTTCAACAAAGTCCTGCAATTTTTTTTTATCGTGAAGATCAGATTGCTTAAATTTTTGGAAAACTCCTGAACTAACTTCTTGTAAAACAAAGAGTAGCTTCTCTTCTATTTGCTGGGTTTGGTTCCTTAAAAGGACTTGGTTTCACCTTGATGTTTCCTTGAAGACAATGCTCTAAATCTCTGCCGGAAGGATCGTCAGTGAACAATGCAAATCCAGACTGGGCTGGCTTCCTCATTCCTGTGTCCTGGTTTAAAGTATTCAAAAATTCTTCCACTGTGGTGGATGCATCAAACCCAACTACCTAGACAGAAATAACAAAGCAGTTTTCTTTTAATAAAAAGTATATAAATGTCAAACTGAGATTTCAGGAGTGAAACAGGGCATACTTGACACATGATTAATGAAAACATATTTCTGCAGGTGTTTTAGCTTTTTTTTCCAAGCTCCAATGGAGAAAATTAACAAGATTACCTCAGTAGTCAGCTTGCTGTAAGAATTCAGATATTGGAGCTTCAGCCAATAGACATGAATTCAAAATAGAAAGATCATTTGACAGCTATAAACCTCTTGTAGAGATATTATGGTTACCCTTTAGAAGCAAACCAAGAACTATAGTACAATATGCAATCTTCAAGCAAATAAAATAAACAAGAAATGCATTTAAATAAATGAACACCTTAATGTATTTAATGTTTGTCTCTTTAATAGGCAGTTAAGTATCTGAATTCTGTGATAAAAGGCTTATGGCTACAAAGACTAATTGCTAGCTTTGGAACATGTTTGCTTCAGTAAATAAGTGAGCATCTAGATCTGAGAATTGGGAGGACCCTGGAAATTTTTCTCAGATAATTTCTGAGATTTGGAGGTTTTAAAAGAGACTAAAATTGTACACACCCAATGTTAGTAATTATTTCCATACCTAGCAGGTGCACTGATAGGGAAAAACCCCAACCACGGTGTTTTCGGTTTTCTCCGTCAGAGTTATGATGGCAGTGAAACCATTATTTGGTTCAATATGGATTTCTTTTTAGTGTTCATCCTTTTTAGCAAAACCGTTTAAAAACTCAGCCGTTTTGATTGAAGATCTAACATATCTGCATGTTTATCTCTGCCAGCTGCTGACAAGGTAGGTAAGACAGTCTCGCTTCCATATTCCACAGAGGTTATACCTAGGATTCTCAGCTACGTGTGTTTTCATAAAGGTACAAAGGCTAACCTACCTGATATATCCCATTCATGAAGTGCACTGGTATACTGAAGGGTAAAGAATGATGATAAGGGTTTCGAAGAAGAGTTGAAAGAATTTCCATTCTTGAGGGTCTTGCTTCTCGATCTCCATTTTGTTGCGTTCGTTCTACACATCGCTGGCAGTAAATGGCATATTTTCCAAATTCTGTCCTGTAATACAAAACTTAAGATAAAATCTAAGAATAAATTTAATTGACAACCTAATATATGCAATCATTAATAATGCTTCCCTTGTACATTATTATTATACAATGTATTATGCTAAGTTTAACAGTAACTTTACGTTTTGAATGAAAATATTAAACTGCTGTAACTTTTCTCAAATTCCAATTTCTTTACTTTTGCAACCGACTGACTCAAACATACCCTCAAAGAACTCTTCCTCTTGGTTGCATTGTTATAATCACAAACTACACTTAAAATTACCAGTCATATAGTCAACATATAGTGATTTAATATTAACAAATATAAAGAAAATAATTGTATGAAAAATCATATAGAGTAACTTAAAAAAACATGACACAGTGGAGTTCTATTTTGAAGAACGAGGAGAATAATGCTTAACTGCTAAACAAGGTAAGAAAATGTCTGCAAACAAAAATAAAAATATATTTTCTTTCTTTACCCTATAAAACACTGCACTTGTTAAAAAATGTTAAGCATTAAACAAAACCACCGAGTAAATAAATATAAAAACTGGATAGAGATCTTATTTTGCCTTCTTTTGTTATAATTTTTATTCTGTTTATAAAAGCAAATTGATAACACCTCTAAATATATTCATACTCAAGTACCTTGTAGACAGACCCTAAAATGTTACTCTTTATCTGGGAGTTCCTTAGTGACTGCAACTGAAATCACATGATGTTGATTACAGAGGCCCCAGAATGTATTACGCATTTTGCGTAACTGCAGGATATTTTCCTATTGCTTCCAAGATGTTTTTTCGCTTGTTTGTTTCTTTCACTGTGTCTGTTTAATCCCAGAGTCTATTTAACCAACCTAACACAATGCTCTCAGTGGACAAATTGATTGTGGGTAAGCCTTGGCTGAATGTCCTGGGTCCCATAGTAAGAAAGTCATTCTGAAAGCTGGATTTTAAATGTTTTTTTCAAGGGAGTAAGAATTCTGAAGTAATTCAAATACCTACAATTAAAAAAGGAGGGACGATCACAGGGGAAGTTTCCCGCATAAAAGAATTCAATATGGAGAAAAACAGGAAAAGGGAAAACTAAGGAAACAAAATAGTTGCTTTTACTGAATGAACACTCACTAATGCTAAGTCATTCATACTTGAAATGCACATAGACTTTTCATTCAAAACTATTCTTTGTCAGTTTTTCAAGCTTTTACTGCAATCTTCCATAAAAGATTTAAATAACAAAGAAAATATTTTTCAAGCTCCACATAAATGATAACCGAAGGCTTCCTGTACCAATATTTATTTCACACATTCTTCTGAAAATGTACCTGGCAGGTTACTAAATACTTATGATTTATTGTAGACTTTCAGAGGCCACATAAACGGTTCAGCTGGCTAGTTTTCTGCACACCTGGAGTCTGCATGCCTCTTTAGGTGGAGCCTGAGGAGCCACAGGAAAGGATGATGGGGAAGGAAGAGCCCAACACAGAGTGCCAAGAGCTGCCAGCCCTGGGCAAAGAGAAGCACCATAGGTTAGATACCGCATGCCAGTCAGAGACCCACGTCAGAATGAGTATGACTGACTCCCTTGCTGGGAGAGCAAGGGGCTGATGATAGCCTCTCTTAACCCAAAAATGTTTTGCTTCTTCCACATATACATTATCTGTTTAGAGCATTTATAATACATTAAAACCATAAAAACTCTACACTGGGTCAGATCCACGATCCATCTAGTTGTGTATATGGTTGTCTACGACTGAAGTACCAAAGCACAAGTAGATATGGTGGTCCTTTTTGATATCATACTTAAAGATTAGGGACATTGTTTCCTTTTTTTCATTTATGCATCTACTCATTTGTTAAAATACAAATGTAAGTAACAGTTTTGAAAAAGGGATATTTCAAAATAGTAAAAATGTGTATGTCCCAAATCAAAACCCACCTTCCCACACATACATACAAATATATACACATATACACACATAAGGGACATTATAAAAATATTAACAGAGGTTAAATAGGATTATCTGTGATTGTTATTTTTCCTTTGCTTTGTTCTGTATTCTTCTTTTTACATATTTTTTTTTTCATTAACCAAGCATAACTTCAGATTTGTTTTAAATGTATAAAAAAGGATGTGGGCTGGCTGGGCTTGGTGGCTCACGCCTGTAATCCTAGCACTCTGGGAGGCCAAGGAGGGAGGATCGCTTGAGGTCAGGAGTTCGAGACCAGCCTGAGCAGGAGTGAGACCCTGTCTCTACTAAAAATCGAAAGAAATTAGCTGGACAACTAAAAATATATAGAAACAATTAGCCAGGCATGGTGGCACATGCCTGTAGTCCCAGCTACTCGGGAGGCTGAGGCAGCAGGATTGCTTGAGCCCAGGACTTTGAGGTTGCTGTGAGCTAGGCTGACGCCACAGCACTCGAGCCCAGGCAACAGAGTGAGACTGTCTCAAAAAAAAAAAAAAAAAAAAAAGAGGATGTGAGGAATAGGCACTGACCCTGCCCTTGGGGGACTACAGTCCAGTAGAAGACAGTTATATATTTAAACATTAAATTATAATATAACATAATAATACCATGTATCAAGTTTTTAAAAAGTATAACCAATAGAGGGGCTGACTAACTGCTGGGGTGGTTCGGGAAGGATTCACAGGGAACATGTTGCTTGGGCTGGACTGTAAAGTCTACAGGAGGAGAAGACGGAGGGGGACCCAGGGAAGAGGAATCCTACAAGGTGAAGAATACTGCAAAGGCAGGATGTGTTTGAAGAATGGGGAGAGTTTATTCATTCGCCGTGTGCTCGAGGCAGGAAGCAGGGAGAGAGGAGGCCAGTATATCCAGATATTGAGGTGACCTTGATGCATATGAAGCTCAAGCTTCAGAACCCCCTTGGGCACAGGCCCCTTTCCAAGGCCCTGGGAAGGGCCCTATGAACTGTGTTTATATGGTCATGTGTTTGTTAAAATGTGCAAAAGTAATATATTTTGTGCTCTTTTTCTTAAAGAGCATTTGCCAAATTGCATAAGCTTCAAGTCCTGCAAAATCTGGATCCAACCCTGAGAGTTCTGTATGCTAGGTTAAGAAATTCCTGATTTCTGCTGGCATCTCCCTTCTCTTTCTTTGGGATGTCAAGCTATCTCTCTCTCTCTTCCCCCATCCCCTTCTCTCTGTCTCTCTCCCTTTCACTCTCTCATTCTCTCTCCTCTGAGAAGGGAAACATAAATTTTAACTTTCTGTATCTTAAAAAAAAAAAGAAATTCCTGATTTATCCTGTGGTTAACAAGGAGTCAATATGCAGAGATAAAAATAGGTATTCATTAAAAAGTAAACATATATGACTACAAAACACCCCAAAAATATATTCAACTGCACTAATAATTAAAGAAATGCCCCCTAAATCAACAAAATATCGTTTTTTTACCTGGAAAGAATTTAAAAGAATTACACTGAATATTGCTGAAGATACAGGAAAAGTCTAATAATGAGTTCAAAATAATTCACTAGACCCATACACAAGATTTAGGTTCAAATATGTCTACTATATAGGTATTTATTACAGCAAAATTGAGAAATCTCAAATGTATAGTAATTGACATTAATGCAACCACTGATGTTTTCAAGAAGTTACAGGGGAAATGATTATGTTCTATAGTTTTAAAAAGTAGTATGGCATGCCTTTAACCTGCACCTGGGTGAGGCAAAGACATAAAGTGTAACTGCAGTGTTTGTACCCTCACAATACCCTGGAATAAAAAAAAAAAAAAAAAAAAAAAAAAAAAAAAAAAAAAAAAAAAAAAGAACCCCCCCCCCAAAAAAAGACAGATGCTAAAGAAAAAGAACAACAACAACAAAAAAAGTAGTATGCACACCGTAACTCCAGAAATATGAAAAACTGTGAGTGGGAACATACCTGCATACATTTACATTTATGTATAAACATATAAATAAACCAAAATAATATACATCAAAATATTAACAGCTATTTTTCCTCCCCTACTTTCTGCATTTTCCAAATATCTATACTCAATGTGTATCATTCTTACAATCAGAAAAACATCATTTTAAATTGCATGTATATGCTCAATATATACCTGCAATGGTCCTGGTTGATTTTGTGGCTGTCTTCGCCTTGTCTGTTTAATAAGCTGACAGCAAATTTCATTCTGTAGTTCAGGATGTGTCAGACAGATTTGCAAAGCACTCTGGGCTAGAGATATGTGGTAATCAATCGCAGGGGAGTCAACTGCAGCATTTATAAAAAGTTGGCAGGTCTAAATTAAACAAAAAAATGATATACTCAAGGTGGGAAATGATTAGATTTGTTCTGCATGAATTAGATTGACTCTCTTTTCAGCAATAGTTTTTGTTTAAAATGATGGGGAAAGATATATTATGATAACACTAATCAAAAGAAATCTGGAGTGGCTACAATAATAACAGACAAAGTGGATTTCAGAGTAAGAAATTAAAGTGGATTTCAGAGTAAGAAAGATAAAAAGGGTCATTTTATAATGATAAAGGGGTCAGTCATGTGGAGGACATAACAATCCTAAACATTCATGTACTTAACAAAAGAACTTCAAAATACATGTTAATTTCATCCAGTATATTTTTCATTTTAGCCATTGCATTTTTCATCTCTAAAAGTTCAATTTGGGTCTTTTGCATATCTTCTATTACTCTCCTTAAAATGCTCATGTTTTCTTCTACCTTCCTAAACATATGAAGTGTGGTAGCCAACCTCCAAAATGGCTCCCAATTTTCTCCACATCCTGATACTCAGACCCTTAGGAAATTCCCTCCCATATTGTACCAGGGTTGGTCTGTGTGACTAGTAGAATTTGGCATGCCATTCTGAGATTAGGTTATGAAAAACAATGTGGCTTCCATCTTGGCCACTCTCTCTCTCTTTCCCTCTTAGATCATTTGCTCTGGAGTAAGGCAGCTGTCATGTCTTCAGTAGTCCTATGGAGAGGCCCATGCAGTTAGGAACTGAGGTTACTTTCCAACAGCTGCATGAGAGAGTCTGGAGTCCTTCAGACCCAGTCAAATCTTCAGACAATGGTGCCCCAGCTGATGGCTTGACAGTAACATAACACGTGACACTCTGAGCCAGAACTACCCAGCTAAAGTGCTTCCAGATTCCTGACCCTCTGAAACTGTGTGAAATACTAAATGTTTGTTGTTTCAAGCCACTAAGTGTTGGGGAAAATTTTAATGTGATAATAGATAACTAATACGCAGACATGTCCTTGTTTACCGTCATTTGTATTATTTCTAGGTATGTTTCTATAATCACATTTTCTCATGATTACACACATATTTAACCAATTCTCTGTATGCCTGGTGATGTCTGACTGGATGCAGACATTGTGAATTTTATATTGTTGGACAGTGGATTTTTTTGTAGTCTTTAAATATTTTTGTGCTTTGTTCTGAGATAGTCAAATTACTTGGAAACAGCTTGATTTTTTCAAGGATTCTTTTAAGTTTTCTTTGGGTGAATCAGAACAGCCTTCAGTCTAGGACGATTTGGGGACCATTATTGAGGCAATAACCTTCTGAGTACTCTACCTGATGCCCAATGTGTTAGAAGATCTTTCCATTCTAGATGATGAGAAAACTATTTCTACCTCTATGTGAGCTCCAGGAATTTTTCTGCCTATTCCTTTCAGGTAGTTCTTTCCCCAGTCTCAGGTAGTTTCCTCACACACACATGCTTATCAGCTCTCAGATGAAAACTCCAGGGAAACACTGCAGGTGTTCCCGCTCTCCCATTCTTTAGCTCTTTTCTCTCCTCCCTGTGAATTCTAACTACCTTGGCCTTCTGGAATTCTGAACTCTGTCTCTGCTACTCAGGAAGACTGCCAGGCTTTGTTTGGGTGGCCAAAAGTAGTTCTTCCTTTTATCTTCTAACTGGTTGTTTGTACACATAAAAGCTTTTGATTTATGCTTATTTTGTACCTCACTATCTTACTCAGTTCTCTTTTTGTTTGTAGTACTTTTTCAACTTGTTCTTTGGGCTTTCTAGGTATAAATTATACCATCTGTAAATATTTTCATTTATTGCTTAATTGCATAGGTTAGTCCTCTCATAGAATGTAAAAAAATAATAATGATGAAATTCATAATTTATAGTTTAATTAAAAAGTTAAAAAATAATAATGGAGAATATCCTTGTTTTGTTCCTCACTTTAGTGGAAATGTTTCTAATGTTTCTCCATAAAGCATGATGCTTGCTTTTAGCTAAGACAGGAATGTGTTATCATGTCAAGCAAGTATCTATCTACTGCTATTTTATGAATGTTGTATTTGTCAAATGTCTTTTCAGCATCTATAGAGATGCTTATCTACCAAATAATAAGTAATATTAACACATATCCTAATATTTAGCCATCCTTGATCTCTTGGAATAAATCTCTCTTAGTCGTGATTTAATATTCTTTTTTCCCATTTTTAAAATTTTATTGATACAGAATAGTTATATATATTAGGTCATTAAATATGAAATTTCCGATTTTGAATCAAAAGTGTAGTTTATTATCTCAAACAAGAAGCAGTACAATTAATCAAATATGAGCCTGAACTATCGACAGTTTTGCCATCTTAACGGCAGCTTATTTATGCCAGCAGCGAAGAAGCCTGGAGAGCCAGTGGCAATGAAATCGTGAAAGGCATTGTCCACTTGTTGAGAATTGAATATTTTTCCTTGCAAGACATGGTCCAAAGCCTGGAAGAAGTGGTAGTCAGTTGGTGCAATGTAGTTGGTCTGGTGAATACGGTGGATGACAGACAGTTTCCAAGTCCAGCTGCTGTAGTTTGAGCAGCCTTGTTTGTGCAACATGTGGTTGAGCGTTGTCTTGCAAGAGGATTGGCCTGTCTCTATTGACCAATCTTGGCTGCTTAATGGCAACCATCCTCATCATGTCGTCCAGTTGGTGGCAGTAGACATCTGCTGTAATCGACTGACCACATTTCATGAAGCTGTAGTGGATACCAGTGCTGGACCACCAAACAGACACCATTAGCCTTTTTTGATGAATATTTGGTTTTGGACTGTGTTTCAGCACTTCATCTTTATCCAACCATTGTGCCAAACACTTGTGATTGTCAAAAAGAGTCCATTTTTCATCACATGTAACAATATGGTGTAGAAATGGTTTGACTTTATGTCGTGATAGCAAAGAAATGCAAGCTTTAAGACGATTTTTCTGCTGTTGCTCGTTTAATTCATGTGGAACCCATCCAGCTTCTTTACCTTGCCCATTTGTTTCAAATGGTCCAATATTGTTGGAATAGCAACGTCAAACCTTCCTGCTAATTCACACGTAGGTTGAGATGGATTCGCATCCACTATAGCTTTCAGCTGTACCTACCTTGGTCTCAAGTTGCTAACCTGGCTCATTTTCAAGATTAAAATCACCAGAACCAAACCATTGACGTACTGTGCATTCATTAGTCACATCCTTCCCAAACGCTTCATTAATATATTGAGCTGACTGTGCTGTATTTGTTCCACAAGAGGAACTCATATTCTAAAACAATATGAATTTTTGACCTATCTATGGTTTCACAAAAACTGCTGTAAAAAAAATTTTGAAAGATAACCACAAGCCAAAATGTGCGTTTGAAAGACTGAGCACGTACCTTCACAATAAAAATAAAACAAGAAGTGTCAAAGTGAAGTGTCAGCGATATCAACTGTCAAACTAAGGACTTAAGGAAATTGGACATTTCATACTTAATAACCTAATATTTATGGAATACATAAGTACGTACAACATGTAATCAAATCAGAGAAACTGGGATAACCATCACCCATCATGTCAAACATTTATTATTTCTTTGTGTTGGGAATATTTTTTTTTTTTTTTTGAGACAGGATCTCGCTCTGTTGCCCAGGCTAGAGCGCAGTGTCATTGTCATAGCTCACTCTTGCCTCAAACTCCTGGGCTCAAGTGATCCTCCTGCCTCTGCCTCCCAAGTAGCTGGGACTACAGGTGTGCGCCACCAAACTTGGTTAATTTTTCTATGTTTTGTAGAGACAGGATCTCACTCTTGCTCAGGCTGGTCTCAAGCTCCTGACCTCAAGCAATTCTCCCACCTCAGTCTCCCAAAGTGCTAGGATTACAGGCAGGAGCCACCACACCCAGTCTTGTTTTGGGAACACTATAAATCTTCTTTTCTAGCTATTTTGACATATACTATAATATCTTATTAACTATAGTTGCCCCACTGTGCTATAGAACACTAGAACTTAATCCTTCCATCTAATTGTGTGTTTGTACCCATTAATCAACCTCTCTTTATACCCCTGCACCCTCTTCCCATCCTCTGGTAACCACCATTCTATTCTCTACCTTCACGAAATCTACTTTGTTAGCTCCCACATATGAGTGAGAACATGTGATATCTTTCTGTGCCTGGCTTATTTCACTGTTAACATAATATCCTCCAGTTCCATCTATGTTGCTGCACATGATAAGATATCATTTTTCTTAATGCCTGAATACTATTTGTTGTGTATATGTGCCACACTTTCTTTTTCCGCTCATCCATTGAATGGATGATTCCATTAGGTTGATTCTATATCTTGGCTATTGTGAATAGTGCTGCAATAAACAGGAGAGTGCAGATATCTCTTCAATATACTGATTCCCTTTCTTTTGGATATATACCCAGCAGTGGGATTGCTGGATCACATGGTAGTTCTATTTTTAATTTTTTGAGGAATCTCCATACTGCTTTCTGAAGTTGCTGCACTAATTTACCTTCCCAGCAACAGTGTACGAGCGTTCCCCTTTCTCTGCATCCTCACCAGCATTTGTTATTTTCTATCTTTTTGATAACAGCCATTTTAACTGAGGTGAGATGATATCTCATTGTGGTTTTGATTTGCATTTCCCTGATGGTTAGTGATATTGAGCATTTTTTATATACCTGTTGGCCATTTGTATATTTTCTTTTGAGAAATGTCTATTGAGATATTTTGCCCATTTTTAAATTGGATTATTTGTATATAGAGTTGAATGATTCAACATTCTTTTAATATGACGCTGGATTCTGATTGCTAATATTTAATTATTTTTGCAAATGTTCTCGTTTTTGCTGGGGTTTGATATCTAAGTAATAATCATTTCACAAACAGAATATGGTGACATGATGATTGAGGATTGCTTCAACATAATGCAGGGGCAGGGAGCAGTGGGGATGGGAGAATAAAACAAAATTGGCCAACTGTGGATCTGGGTGATGGGCACCTTGTACCTCATTGTAATATTCTCTCTACTCTTACATATGTTGGAAAGTTTCCAAAATAAAAAGTAAAAGAAAAAAACAGATTTTGGGAAACTTCCTTCTTTTTCCATGCTTTGGGACAATTTAAACAGCATTGAAATTATCTACTCATAAAGTTTTATAAATTCTCTTGTTTAGATTTTTATTTTCTTATGGAATCAATTTTGGTCATTTATATTTTCTTATAAAATTGATCACTTTATCCAGATTTTCAAATATATTTGTATACTCTTTCTTGCTTTGAGTATCTGTGTATTCTACAGGTGGATTTTTAAAAACATTCCATTATAGAAACTTTTAAAATGAACAAAAGTAGAATAGCATAATGATTTATCATGTACAGGTCACCCAGTGTCAGTAATTATCAGCATTTTGCCAAACTTATTTCATTCACCCCTTCCCCAACTCACTTTTTTCCTAGAGTATTTTAATGTATGACATGTTGCTTTACTAATAAATACTTCAGGATGGATCTCCAACTGATAAAATTTGTTTTTCCACAGCCATCATGCCATCTTTATAACACCCCAAATTAATAATAATTCCATCATATTATCTAATAAACAAGTGCATTTTTTGATATAGGAGAAATGCAGGCAAGAAGAAGCCAAAAGAAAGAGACTGAGGCTCTGAGAGACTAGGGGAAAATGAAGTACCAAGATCCTGCTGCGGAGCTGAAACCTAGAACCACAGAAGGTACACCAGATTCTGAGGCTAAAGGAGTAGATGAGAAAATAGATGAAGGGGAAGGATTTGAGATAATCATGTCTGATGTCCTCTAATTTTCTCAATGAAATATTAATAGAAGGCAAGTTTGTTTTTTGTACCATTGAGTAGGGAGTTTGAGGAGCATGTGACCAAAGACAAGCAAAACGATAGACAGTTGTCCATGAGGGATGGAGACCACGGATTTATACCAGTTCTAGCCTACGCGGCTGTTTGATGCTCTCTAGCAGTGTGCATCTGGTTACCCTGGGAGCAGACAACACAGCATTGATCTATTAATAATTGGGATCTGGCTGAAGAGTGCATGGAAGAGTGCCTGGTCCCAGGGAACTACTAGTATTATTAATAATAAGAGTAAACCAGACTAGATAAAGAAGAAGGAAAAGCCAAGAGGCCATTACCATGACCTCAGAGAAAAGAAATGGCTCAAAACAAATGTCTTAGGGATGACAAAAAAAATAAGAGAGCTTGAAGGCTAGGATTATGGTTCAAGACAGACATATTAAATTTAAGCTTTTAAAGGTGGCATACTTGTAAGGACTGGTGAAGTCAGGTGTGGACGTGGAGAACGGGAAGATGAAGCAGACTAGAGGTGAAGTTTACTGGAATTAAGAAGGTCAAGAATCTTAAAACCATGGCATTGATGAGTGAAATGATAACAAAGTCATTTGCAAGACTTGAGGTAGAGAGAAAGAATGTGAGTTGGAGCCAAAATCCTTAATGATATTTGAGGAGTTACTGGAAGGTAGCTGATGACAGAGACAGAGGCTAAAGAGTGATACAGTTGAATGGCAAATTTCAAGTGATCAGGGATTTCTAGTAGAGGCTGAGAAATAAGAATTTGAGAGTAGCCCTGGAAGGGAAAGAGTGCTGACCCCTTTCGCAATGCTGAGTTTGGTGTGATGTGAAACATCTTTCCATTTGAGAGGTTAAAGGGGAAGCGATTCTCTGGAACCAAGTGTTTCACACTCTAAACCATACATAGCTTATTTCAGTAAATCCCAAATCCTCACTCAGAAAGCGTATGAAACTCACCTAATTTTATTTCAATAGATTAATAATTTCAATAATCATCATCACATTTTGAATTTTCTTAGAGTAAAACCCAAATTATTATTTTTTATTTTTTCCAACAAAATTAAATTATTTAACAACATATAACTATTTTACCTTAAATAATTTAATAGCTTCCGTCCGTAGAGCTTCAGAAGGCAGTGTTGTCAGAGGGGAAAGGATTCCTTCTTTGCTGTGACACAAAGTGGGGTGTCTCCATATCTGAGAGGCTAAATACAGAATAAAATATGAATAGAAAACTGAACAAATCACTTATTTTGGCCTCCCATTAAATTAACCCTTTAGAACTTAGCTCATTCAGGCTTGGCACACAACTTCAAGTCACAAAGGTCAGGAGAAACCTTTGGCAACATTATTTTATTTTGGTCGCCAGGCCATTGGGATTCTCACGCTCTGTTTTGGATAATCTAGAAGAATGGGATCCTAATTTACTAGTCTACCAGGGCACTAACATATTGTTTAAATGTGCTAAAGATTGTTGGCTTAGGTAGGGAGATGACTCTACATGAGGAGAAGCTGGGGAAAGATCTAGAGAGGAGAAGCCAAAGTAGCCAGAAATATAAAGATAAAGAGGAACTTGAAGTCATTTCTAAAATCAATGTTTATTAAATTTCTGTGTTGGACAGTGAAAATAAAATGTGGTCTCTGTTAGTATCTAAAGCATAGGATAGAATCTAGATTCTCAATGGGGAAACATTAGGTATAAAAAATTACTTTCAATGCAAAGCTACAAATGTTCTAAAAGACTTAAGTGGCAAAGTGCATTGGGACATAATTTTAACATTGATTAAGTTCCTTTTACGAGCCGCTGAGCTGGAGTTGGCTGGCTGGCAGACTTCCTCAGGCCAGAGAGGGTTTCATCATGCTGGTAAGGATTGCCAAGGAAGGGGTCATTCCAAGTAGAGGAGCAATGTGAGCAAACACAGAGGGATGTGACAAGACATAGCATAGTGGGGAATGATGGTGTCCCTGGAGCTGAAGAACCACAGTGAGAATTGTGGCCCATGACAAGCAAAGGCAATGAAAAGGAGGGTAACATTGCAGGGGAAACAGGAACCCACAAAGTGAAAACTCCATTAGGCTAACGTCCATTTCATAAACCATAGAGCCTTATATGTTCATGAACTTACAAGG
Organism: Indri indri; assembly: GCA_004363605.1. Taxonomy (NCBI): domain Eukaryota; kingdom Metazoa; phylum Chordata; class Mammalia; order Primates; family Indriidae; genus Indri; species Indri indri. Next base: position 49,119 of record RJWJ010002394.1, read on the forward strand.
TTCCCCTTCTACATTTAGCAATTTGCAGACAAGTTGTTCAAATTCAGATCCAACATTTACATTGTTACTTCCAGCTGCAACAGTCAGATGATAAAGCCAAGTGTCCTTAAAATCAGAACATATTAATAGAAATGTTAACCGAGATACAGTTTTGATTACTTAAAGAAAAAAACTAACTTGCGTAAACAGTAAAAAACATTGAGATGGAATGGAACTACTTTCTTTAATTTTTATGTAATAAGAGCCATTTAGTCAAACAGTTCTGAGGCAGGCTCACTTGAACTGTGTTCATATTACACATTCCCATTATTCACAATTTAATTATTTTCTACAGATGCTTCTTAGAAAAGCATGACAAAATTAAGGAGAGTAATACATGTTGAGAGTAGAATAAATACAACCAGTTAATATATCTTTAAGAAATACAATAAATTCTATCAAATTTAAAATCTGACTCTCAGCGTAAAACATATAGAATACTTTTGAAATCCAGAAAATTTAAAGAAGAAAATAAGTGTCATTTTTTTCCCACTCCCCAAAGATAACTACTGGTCTTTTCTTCCTCTAGGAAAATAGATATGCAGATTAAATTTTTACATAGTTGAATTATACTAAAAATAGAGGATTATAATTTCTGAATTTTATTAATACCACATAAGCACTCCTTTGTTGCTAAAAATTCTTTATAAGCAGGTTTTAATGGCCATAGGATATTCTATTACATATATGGACACACCATATTTATTTTATCAATTTCCTATTGTTGAACATTTAGATGTTTCCTACTTTCTCACTGATAAAAAATACTGTGACAGCTATCATCTGTTAACTAAGAAGGATATATTTTCTGAGTTTAAAATACCTCAGAAATAAAATATTTTTGAAAGAATATTGTGTCCAATAAATTTATACATAAATCTTTGGCTGTCTTTATGATCACTTTCTTAGTACATGGAAAGAAAATTATGAGTCATTACTAAGGCATGAAGATTTTTAGAAACTCTTGAAACGCACTTTCAAAGTACTTTCCAGAGCCTAATACCAAATTATACTCCCACCAGAGGTGTATGAGAGTGCTTCCCTCCTCACGGTTTCATTAACATAATTTTCTAAATCTTTGATAATTTGAGACAATAAAAGCTTTATCATTTTTAAATGTGCATTTCTTTCATTACAGATGAGTCTAAGCATTAATTAACCATTAACCCCCTCGGTAAGTTGTTCAGCAGGTCCTCTTCCCATTTTCTACTGGAAACATACTTTTCAAATCAAACGAGAGGTAGTAGAGACAAGTGTTCAGGAACACAGGCTCTGAAGTCAGAGATACGGCTTTAAATACCAACTCTGCCTCTTGCTAGATATGTGACTACAGGAACATGCTTCAGTTTTCCATCTGTAAATGGGAGTAAGATCACCTCCCACAGGAAGCAATTGGAAGGATGCAGATGAGATATACTTAGCACTTGGCCTGATACATGTGCTCAAAAATTACCAATATCAATAAACAGTCTATAAGAGTTGTTTATGTGTTAAAGATATAATAGCCATTGATGAAGTATTCTGGCTTTTGTATTATATTTTTGGTTATATTTATGTTTTTATTTGATATAAAAAAGTATTTCAATTTTTTGTAGTCAAATCTATCAACCATTTGCACTGTGATTTCTTACATTGCTTTTTTTTCTTATAAAGTACTTTATATTCAGAGATCACATAAAGGCCTTTAAAAAATAATTTCACTGAATTATTTTAACTCTTTAAATTCATCTGGAAATCACTTTGCTATATGTATGAGACGAAAAACTCAACTAATGTTTCCCTAAATAGCCAATTTCTCAATATATAATAAATACATAGTACTACATATTGAATAACACATTACTTCCCTATTAATTTGTGATGTACCCTTTATTATAAATGACTACACATACATATAATATATAAAATAATTCATTTTCAATTGTATCTAAACCAAAATCTTATTGAAAATACATCAATTATAGAAGGTGTAGGCCTTAGATTCACTCAAAAATATCCACGCTGACAGATCTAAACGTTTAACATAAGGTCCCATTGTCCTCCACCTTCATGCACTATTTTCAGCCTTGATACTGCTTTTATTAGTAGGATTGAAAAATGACACATTTGAACAAGGAAAATAGAGTTGAAAGTCTATTGCGGAACTCCGTTCTTTATTTCCATAAAATTGATTTGAAATTATTACCAATACCTGAAGATTAATAGTCTAAATCATTCTAAATCAGCCAGTAAATCTTTAAATACCTTTTCATGCTTAGATCCAATTAGAAGGTAAGTGGGACCTTGGTCTTTGGGGTGGATAACAATTGTGTAATGTGTGGATAACAGACTACGCCCACTGGCTTCATAATCCTCATCTGAATCACAGGATCTGTCAACCTCTTCAACTTTAGCCTCCCAGAGTTTGATCTGACCTAAAGGAAACTAAAGTAAATGTTAGTAATTTCTAAATCTTTTCCTATTCAAAATTTTCATAGTCCTTTTTATTTTTACCTTTTTAAAGCACATCTTTTAAAAATCATTTTAAAATATTGCCTAAAAGCAATTTGATTATCCACATTGTTACGGAAGTAGCAGCAACAATCAAAAGCCCAATTGTAATATGAAAGAACACTGTGAATACTAGATATTTAACTTTTGAGGAAAACGCAAGAAGCTACACTTCAGCACAGTGGTTCAGATTATTCAGTTGGACTAAAACAATCCATTATCTAGTTGAGCAATTAGTAATAACAGTTCAGCCAAAATATTTATTTGACTTTTTTCAAGAACTGAACAGTGATTTAACTATTGGATCAAAAGGACAAGTGTAGGACATAGTCAAAATACTGCTCATAGAAAAAAAAAATATTGTTTACAGAAAAAAAAACAAGATTAGACAGAGAGTGCAAAGATAAACTATCGTCCCAAACCCCAATAAATGAGGAGTATTCTAAGGGTCTTCAGCGACATATGTAATATATCACAAAACAATGCCATGATTTCCTCTATCTTAATTTCAGGGTAAGAAAAAGTTCCTAAAGCCAATTTACATTAAGTTTTATTTACCCTTTTATTGAAAAAAAGAAGTATATCTGCTGTGTTGAATATTAGACACCTGTTTTAAAACTTTTGCTTTAATTAAGTACATTTATTCCAGGAACATACATTATCTGCATCAGATTTATAACTTTTAAAAAATATTTGGTCAAGTTTGTAACTGCAGTTCTGAAAAAATTCACCCTAACTACAAAGACATTTAATCACACGTTCTCATGCTAAATTCCAGGGCTCAGTGCTTGGACTCTTCTTCCATCTACACTCACTCCTGGGGTGATATCATCCAAGTTCACAGCTTTAATATCAGCATATGTTAGTTACTCCCAAATTTATAACTCCAGACTCACTATCTCTACTTAGATGTTTAATAGCATCTCAAACTTACCTTGGTGAGCCCTCCCTGACAACCTGCGCTGCCCAGCCTTCCTCATCTCAGTTGTTGGCAATGTTATTGTTCTAGCTGCTAGGCCAAAATCCTTGGCATCATCACTGACCCTTGTCTTTCATATCTCATACCTTTTCGGTCAACAAATCCTGTCAGTAGGCCGTTCAGAATCTACGCAGAATCTGGTCTCCTCTCACACCTCCATGGCACCACTAAACCACATCACCTCTCGCCTGACTTGCTGGAGTAGCCTCCTAACCCGTCTCCTCTCCTCATTCCCTTCAGTCTATTTGTAAACAGTGTTACTGTTAGACACAGGTGGGACTGGGTCCATGCTCTGCTCGAAACCCTCCAGTGGCTTGTCATTTCACTTTAGTAAAGCTGAAGGTCGGCAGAATCTGCCACTCCAAAAGGTATCACTTTGGCATAAAGGGTTGTTTTGAACTAAAGGCCTTTAAAAAAACAACAGGTGCAAGAGGGGCATTCTGACCCGCTCCTTTTTCTTTTCACAGGCAGGAGATAAAACCCCCGTATGGAAGATGTCCTCCCTCTACCAGAGGAAAATAACATTCTTATCATCAAGGACGGGAAGCTGAGGCCAAGGGAAATTTGTACAAATGAACTTTGTTAAATTCAGCCTTATCAGTCACTTCTCCACCCAATTAACTACCCTAGCCCAAGTCCCTTTCTCTTGCCACATTTTCACAACTTACTACCTTTTGTCCAATTCAGTATTTAAGTGGTTAACTCTATGTTTTTGGTGCTTCATTTCCTTTTAAGTGTCATGTAAAACTTACATTAAATACATTTGTAAGCTTTTCTCCTGTAACCTGTCTTATGTTGATTTAATTCTCAGGCCTGAAAAAAACTCTAAGAGAGCAGAGGTAAAATTTTACCTTCCCTACTAAGTAAGCTTTTAAAAATAGGATGAAGGAAACCAATTTTACTATGATAATAAATGACAATATCATCCTAATTGTGTGCTTTAGGCACACCAATCATATGAAAATCTAGGTTTCATCCACCCCAATAGCTAAAGATAGTTATTCATTTTACCAAAGGATTCACGATGGCTCCATAAACAGTGAACAGACCTAGTGCTTTCAAATATTTTGATTTAATAAAAAAAGGACACTGAAACAGATTAAAAACAAATTATTTTGGACACATTTATAGCACACAATGAAGTAGGCCTATACTGATTCACATGTATTCTCAATAATTTTCCAGTGATTACAATGGATTTCTGCTCATTTATCTACATTCTTCTGACTTGTTTCTTCGTGACAAATTCTATCCATTTTTATTAAATTATTTTCTATCTATAAAAACAACGCATGTTTATTATGGAAACTTAGTAAGTATGGAAAGGTATAAAAAAAGAAGAAAATAATAATCCATAATACTATGATCACAGATACTCATTCAACATTTTGGTATAGTTCTTTTTCATCTGCTATGCATACTTTTACTTAGATGTACTGGACTGAGAATTATAAATTCAGCATCCCAACTACCTTCCTCTAAGATCTCCTCATAATTGCAGAGAAGAAGTTGGGAATTATATTTGCCAGAATCTCTGTCCCTGTATGATTCCAAGTTAGAGTTTGCCCCTGTGAGAGAATCTAGATGAAATCTGGAAGGTAAAAGTGAAAGAGGAATTATTCTCTTGAGACCATTACCGTCAGATGCCGGGGCAGATGTGAGATTCACGGAAGCTTCCCAATGAACTCTTGAGGACCATCTGCCTCAGTCCTTTGGGCTGAAATTTTCAGTGTTGACTTTTCTGACCTTCAGTGGTGGCTTCCCTAACCTCTATTCCCTCAACTTTTAAAAAAGTTATACAGCTGGGCGCAGTGGCTTACATCTGTAATCCTAGCACTCTGAGAGGCAGAGGCGGGAAGATTGCTCAAGGTCAGGAGTTCGAAAAAGTTATAAAAGCTCTAAAATTTTTCTAAAAGTTATATATGCCTGTAGTTCTTCTATATTAAAACTTTTATGCCTGGGATAGGTACAGTGGCTTCTGTTTTCCTGACTAATAAATTAGTTAGGATTATACTGAGTATACAATTTTGTGTTATGCTTATTCGGGTAGCATTTATATATGCATATGTTCCCACATTGCTTCGGAGGTATCACTTTTTATGCGTGTACTGTGTTAAGTCCCATCCCATCAGCAATACCGAGAATAATGGCATGTATTTTAAACATAGCTGGTCACACCTGAGAGTGTAGTCTGTGGAAAGGCAACAGAGAAATATTAACTGACACATATGATCACTAGATCAAGAAGTTTAGTCTTATTATCACAATAATCAGTCACAGGCTGCTCTTCTGAGGAGCTGACATCATCATACTATGCAAGTACTCTTGGCCCATGTTAGCTCAATTGTTACAGGTTCAGTAATTCAAAGGTGACACTGAGTACCCATAAGGATAATTGGGCATACATTTCACCTTTGGTAGATACCCCATCTTTCTACTGGGAAAGTGAAAATAATTCAGGTTCTTTTGGGGGAGGAGATTAGTTTAAAAATGAGTAGATAGGATATAAATAGGCAGATGGATGCATAGATAAGTGGTATCCAGGAATTTGAAGGCCTGAGACAGGACTGTATTCTTTGTCCTCCCCAGGTCTTCTTTCCTAGCTTGCTATCCCCCCTTCTCAACCTTATCTGGTCTGTCTGAACCTGGGAAAACAGGAGAAATTGATGGCTGGGGTGGGCGAGAGGTAGAAGGCTTGTCTCTTTTAGGTCTTAGAAGATGCGTTAACTTAAAGTTGCTAAGGTTTATAATTAAGAATCGAGAAGACTCTTGTAGGTGATAGGTATGTGATTACCTCAATAATAAATTTTACATCAAATTTCAACCTCGTCAAAAATTCTGAAGTTTTACCTAGCAACAAAAGAGTGAAAGGAAAACTTTAAGCCATAACAAACAATTATCTTATTAAAAGTACATACATACCTTATCTTCTTGACTACGAAAATAATATAATGTCTTTCCTATAAGTGTACACCAGACTCTCTTGGAGTAGCCATGTTTCACCTAAAATCATATTTCAAAGAATTACAAATGTAGCTCAGAAATCTGACACCTTAAAGTACAGCTTATACACTCTATTTGAAGTTCTACAGGTTTGCCCAAGATGTAAGTGATATTCCAAATAGACTGTCCAAATGCTGTTTAAGATTTACCTGTTACAGGCTGGGCGTGGTGGCTCACGCCTGCAATCCCAGCACTCTGGGAGGCCAAGGTGGGTGGATTGTTTGAGCTCAGGAGTTCGAGAACAGCCTGAGTGAGAGCGAGACCCTGTCTCTACTAAAAATAGAAAGAAATTAGCTGGACAACTAAAAAGATATAGAAAAAATTAGCCGGGCATGGTGGCGCATGCCTGTAGTCCCAGCTCCTCGGGAGGCTGAGGCAGTAGGATTGCTCGAGCCCAGGAGTTTGAGGTTGCTGTGAGCTAGGCTGATGCCACGGCACTCACTCTAGCCCGGGCAAAAGAGTGAGGCTCTGTCTCAAAAAAAAAAAAAAAAGAAAAAAAGAAGATTTATCTGTTACAGTAGGAGCATGGCAAGTTTTGCTTTGGTGCAAACCATTCAACATTATTTACAAATGTTTACTATGTGTCAAGTTTACTATTAATACTATGCCTGGGACTGAAGATTCAAAGATGAATAAAAGAAGGTGCCAATTTCACAAGTGGTACATGTTATAGTTTCGATATTTCATAGATTTCCAATAGCCCTGTGGCTCTCTGGGTTAACACCCTAATGTTAGAAGTGAGAAGATTAAAACCTGAAGAATTCCAGTGATTTCCCAAATGTAAAAGATACATTCATTCAAAACATTTGATGTGTTTTCTACAAGTAATCATACAAAATAATGAAATAATATAAAAGCTATTATTATATATTGAGAACCTCCTACATGTCAGGCACTAAGTTAAATGACTAGGACAGAATTTGAATGTTGCTCTTGACTTTAGTCAGTGATTGGTCTAGGTCCTATGGAAACAGATTTGAGCAAGATATAGTCTCCTTTCACAGGGAGCTCATCATAGTCTGTGAGGAAGGCAGACAATTAAATAAGCAGTATGCTATATAGCTCATCAGGAGCACAAAGAGTTTATATTTATACCCATTTTTGTGGAGGACATTTTACCAACATTTTTGTTGCGTATTACAGGTTTATCACAATTTGATGGCTTTACGAAGACCCTTACTGTGAGTTCCCCTTTCCCTAGTCCTGCCTGGGTACAAGCATTGAAGATCTTTATAGACAGTCCCAGCTACATCCTCAAGCCTAGAAAAACACAAAGAACTCCATTCCCACCAGTGGGTAAGATTTAGTATAAGTCCTATTGCCCCAGATCTAGAATGCGTGGTTGAGCTTACCCAGTAAGCCACTCCTCTGGCAGATGGCCCTGCCCATCTAGCCCTGCCAAGCTCTGCACTGAGGCCGGACCCTCTCCTGCAGTCTGGAGAGACCTGCCACCTGTAAACCAAGACACTGGCCAGAACAACCAAAGCCCAAAATTCTGTCGTCATGCTTGCCCATGGTGATAAGAATTAAGGAGAAAAATGAAGCAGGAAAGGAGAAGTGGTTTACAATACAAAATCGGGTGGTCAGGAGGGCCTCATTGTCACTGAGTAAGGCCCTGAAGTAAGCAGATGAGCCATTAAGTCGTCTGAGAGAAAAGCAGGTATGTTTGGTGAGAGACATGCCCAATGTGTCTAAGGAACAGCGGGGAGGCTGGTGTGTCTGAAGCTGAGCAAGTGGAGAAGTTACAGGGGAAAGTGTGGGGAGCGGGACAGGTGGGATGCAGAGTTTGCAGGACCTTGGAAGCCCTTTTGAGAAGAATGCAAATTATTGCCATAGTAGATTTTACAGTGGGCAAGTCACTCTAGTAGAAAAGGCCTGGACTTTGAGGTCTGATGGATTAAGTTTTTTTGGTTTTTGTTTTTTAATTTATTTTTGAGACAAGGTCTTGCTCTGTTGCCTGGGCATCATCGCAACTCACTGCAACCTCCAACTCCTGGGCTCCAGCAATCCTCCTGCCTCAGCTTCCTGAGTAGCTGGGACTACAGGTGCTATTTTTCTATTTTTAGTAGAGACAGGGTCTCGCTCTTGCTCAGGCTGGTCTCGAACTCCTGGCCTCAAGAAATTCTCCCGCCTCGGCCTCCCAGAGTGCTAGGATTACAAGCACCAGGAGCCAGACCAAGTCTTAAATTTCAGTTCTACCATATACTAGATGGCTGTCCTCAGGTAACTGACCTAACCTATCAGTTTCTTTGTTGGTATCATGGGATTACTGTAAACCTCACTGGGCTGTTGTGATGATCAAATGAGAAAATGTAAATAAAGGATAATAGTAGTTACTCAACAAATGCTTCCTTCCTCACTAAGAATAAGAAGTAAAACACATGTTTTCTTTTAAACCCACAAACCCAGTCAGCCTTTGGGCTTTCAAAGCTATGGTTTAAGCAAACAACTCCACCACCTACCAGTTTGATGGATTTAGAATGCTGCTTGAGAAAAAACAAAAAATGTTTCACTTGGCAAAACATGTTTCAGTTTAATTAAATTTAGAAACATATATTTACAGACAAATATCCTGCAAGTTTTAAATAGTTAGTGTTATGCAGGCTTTTTTTCTTGTTTAAACAAATTCCAGAAAAAAGCCTCATCAAAACTAGAGTATAATGCATCTGGCTATAGACAGTGGACTTTTGCAATGATTTATCTTTAAAATAGAACAGTGTGTGTCTTTGGAGAATTGCAAATTAACGAGTTTGCCAATTCTCTGTAAAAACTGTGTTCTAAAATATAGCCTATCTTTATATGTAAGCCTCATTAGGATTTCTTAAAATTCTTTTTTTTTTTTTTTTTTTTTGAGACAGAGTCTCACTCTTTTGCCTGATCTAGAGTGAGTGCCGTGGTGTCAGCCTAGCTCACAGCAACCTCAAACTCCTGGGCTCAAGCGATCCTCCTGCCTCAGCCTCCCGAGTAGCTGGGACTACAGGCATGTGCCACCATGCCCGGCTAATTTTTTCTATATATTTTTAGTTGTCCAATTAATTTCTTTCTATTTAGTAGAGACAGGGTCTTGCTCTTGCTCAGGCTGGTTTCAAACTCCTGAGCTCAAACAATCCACCCGCCTCGGCCTCCCAGAGTGCTAGGATTACAGGCATAAGCCACTGCACCCAGCCTAAAATTCTTATTCTAAAAAAAATAAAACAAATTATACTAAAAGAATCTTCACAAAGATTTAATGGCAATCTCAAATCTCAAGGCTTCGGTGAACTAATTTAAGGAATATTTTTTTAACTTGCATCCATAACAAAGGTGCCATTATATATTAGTTCTGTTTGAAACTTTGAACACAGTGTATCATATCCCAATTGGCCTTTGTCATCACACAAGCCATAAGCTTCCATGGTCCTCTCTCCACCCATATATTCCCATCCCTGTGGCCATCTCCACCACAAATCCTGCCACCAGCCTGCTGACTCTAATACCTAGGTGAAATTCTCGTGATAATAACAGCTAGCATTTTTTGTGTGTTTATGATGTGCCAGGCACGGTTCTAACACATATTACATGTTTAAATAATTCATTTAACCCTCCCAACACCTTGTTAGGTTGACACTATTATTATATTATCCTTGTTTTACAGAAGAGGACACTAAGGCACAGAACCTGTAAGTAACTTCTTCAAGGTCACACAAGTGGTAAGTTGTCACTCCATAAATTAATATTACTATATTAGAGACAGAAATGGTCTCAGGAGTTTTGCAGGGCTCTGCCCTGAAAGAATATGTGAACATGTTAGTTTGCATATCAAAAGCTGCTCCACCTCAGGAGGGCATCTCAAAGATCAGTAGCAGCTGCTTTCCAAGTTGACACTGCAGTCTCAACCCGGTGATTCTCACCTGCTTTGAAGGACAAAGCAAGGTCTGTATGGAACCACGGGATGAGAGCTGATCAAATAGTGTCCGCCCGAGAGACAGATACCTGCGGCTAAAAACAATTAGCCCAAGGGACAGCTCCTGCTTGACTTCTGATGACCTGTCTCTATCTTCAATAACTAGATGAAGAAATATGGAACCACTGTATCTTTGTTTAACCCTTCTGTTAAGTGATAGCTTTATCTTAGAACTTAGAAGTTTGTCCTTGAAAATTTTTGTAACCACAGTTAGTTGAGGGATCTATAGAAGCCTTCTGAAATACCTGTAACCTAAAACGAACTACCTGTTATTACATAAATCTGTTACCCCTGACAACTGATCTTTGTACCTATAAATACCCATGTAAAACTTCACTCGTGGCCTTACGATTCACGGGGATATTGTAGGGACCCCTGAGTACCCCGCTTTTTGCCTTTTATCTTTATATATCTATAAAACTATACCTTCGTCTCTGTGTATTAGTTTATGTCTGTTATTTTCCATTTTCTATTATTTTCTTATCCTTTGCGACAACCCCTACCTAAGGGACCCGATTTTTTGCTGGGAGTGTAGCTAACTCCCCACAGTAAGTGGCAGAGCCAGGACTTGCGCCTAGGAAGTCTGGCTCCCAACACTTGCCCTCACCTCTTGGTCATGCTGTCTCCACATCCTTGCCCTCTTCATTTCCAATAACCTTCGCTATGCCTCCATTTTTGCCATCCATCCTCTTGGCCATACCCTAGTCCTTTTTTTTCCACTGGAAATGGCTTCACTTCCGCAATTTACATTCCACTCTCTGAACACAACCTCTTCTCAGCTTCCTCTCTCACTTACTCACCCCACTCCTATTCTGTGACCTCATTTATAACTTTAGGTCCCCTGATCTTCCATTTTACACCAGTTTATCAGTTCCCTGTTGGCCCCTCATCCTTCACCACCAACCTGGAATCCCATGTTTGATCACAAAACAACTCTTGCTCCAAGGCCCATGATTATGTTGCATTCCTATTCTTTTAACAAATTCACTTGACAAAAACTTCATCTATTTGCTTTTAAATAATCCAGTGGAGAATGTGAGAAGAGAGAGAAGGTTATGGGGGGGGTGGTTATACGAAATAGTATTAGCTGTAGTTAATAACTGTTAAACTGATGATGAATATAAGAGGGTCATTTTATTATTCCCTCTATTTTCACCTAAGTTCGAAATGCCCATTATAAAATATAGATTTCAAATAATCATCTTGATAAGAGATGTGATAAAGTTAGTAAAATGTTAATTGTAGAAACTATATGGTAGAAATATGGGTGTTACTGTAAAATTCTTCTGCCTTTTTTGTATATTTGAAAATTTACATAATAAAAGGTTAGAAAAAATTACTATCCTCACATCACTGCAACGTAAATTCTCTGCTTCTATTTCTGGGCATCTGAAGATGTTAGAGAAAAATAACCAATATGAACTTAAATCATTAAAGTCAGGTGGGCCCTCAGTAACACTTATCAATCCTTCTGTTTGCCCTTGGGTACATCCTACTTTCCTGAATGATTATTCTCAATCCTTTCCCCACTCTCAGTAAATAACCTTCTCTTATGGAGTAATGTTCATCAGGAAAACTGAGGCCATTAGATGTGATATCACTCAATGTCCCACAAACTTAAATATTCATCCAAACCCTTTCTCATCCTTCTTCCAGTCTAACCCTTCCCTACCCGCCCACCCACTTCTTCTGGACTTTGTTCCTTATCACCCACTTCTCTCTCCTGGCTTATTCCCCTCACTTTGTAAACTCAAGGCACATGTCTTTCCTATCCTAAAAAAAAAAAAAAAATGCCTGTCCTGGCCCCATGTTCCCTCCGGCTTGATTCTTTCTAATATGCTGGAAGGTATGGACAGTCCTCCAAACTCAAATGCTGCACCTACTCATCTCCCACTCACCCTTCAGCCCACTGCAATGTACCTTCTTCCCGGAGCACTCTGCCACACATGACACTGTAGATCGTTCCCTCCTGGTCACATGTCCCACTCTCTGGCCTCCATGACGTTACTCTCAGGGTCTCTGCATATAGTCTCTTTCTGTGCCCTTACATTTCTGACAGTTCTCTTAACAGTCTCCTGTTCTTCCCACCCTGCACATTTTCCTGGGTGATTTCTCTCACTTTCATGGTTTCAACTGCCACACATATGCTGATGATTCCTCAAATCCTTCTCTCCAACCCAGCCCTCTCCTCTGATGTGGACTGATGTTCTGCGGCCTGCTGGATTTCTTAACTAAGATGTCCTCACAAGCTCTAAAAATTGACATATTCCAGAATAACCTTTTAAACCTTCTAAAACTGCTCCTCTTTCCTGAGCTCTTTCTTATCTGCCACCATCTTCCAAAGTCCTTAACAAAACAAAAATAGCTCTTCACAATCAGGGCCTCCAGCTTTTCCTCCAAAGAACTTGTTCCTATGTAGGTGGCACTGTTCAAGATTCTATGCCTTCATTCATGCTGTCTCCTAGCCTGGGGTACCTTCCCTGACCATTCCCATCTGGTATAACTAACTCCTGCTCCTCCTTGAAGATTCAGCACAGGTAAATCTTCTCTGAGAAGTCATTCTTAATCCCACAGCCTAAATTGTTTCTCTGTGATCTTATGATACATCTCAACAATGTCACTTTACATTTATCATGTAAATAAGCTTATGTCCCCCTCTTTCCCAGTAGATTGTGAGGCTCTCTGAGGAATGGGACAGTGAACTGTTTATCTTAATACTCTCCAGCACATTGTGTTGCATGTGGTAAAGTGAGCAAAAAATTTTTGGTTTTTTAAAGAAATGAATTTGTATATAGAAAATGTTCTTCCTGATCATTAAAATAAAAATTGCAAGAGTGAATATGCAGAATTAAATTAGTCAAGTTCTTAATATCTGACTATATTATTCCATACTTAATAATAACAATGTGACAACCTGAAAAAACTTCCTCCCCTCCAAAGTTTTCAAATGCTATTCTACAACATCTCAAATTGCAGCCTCGGAACAAGTCACTCAGAATAAACGAGGGAAGTTTTTCTCTGAGGATGACAATATGGGGGTGGACAAGTTTTCACAAATGATAGGAAGGAAATTTAATAAGCATCCTATCTACAAACCCCAATGGTTTAGTCATCTGAGAATCACATCAACTCATACTCATTTAAAATACAATTGTGAAATGGGAAGCAGAGAATCAAAGAAATGTAATATAAGCAGAAACAGACAATATCATTTTGATAAAGTAAAAACAAGCAAACAAACAAACCCACCTAATTGTGGGAGAATTAATAAACTCTTAGCCATGGGATCATACTATACTCCCAGCCTTTGATATATATTGTCCTCAAGACCAGAGCAAAGCTCACTAACATGAATTATAGTAAAAAATGTGATTTAAAGTAGCACTGTGTTCACTGGGGAAAAAATACATTTGCACAATACCAAGGAGTTCTTTAACCCATCAGTAACTGAGAAAATATTTTCATAGTAATGTAATATTGTGGAAAGAACATAGTATATATCTCTTTGTTGAATTCAATGGTGAATTCTTTCTTACCTTTACTATACTTGATCAGTCTGTAAATATTACTAAATAGCACCCAACTATATTCCCACATTATTATTAAGGATAAATTACAAGGTAGCATAGATCCTCTACATCTAAATTTTTCACCACCTACATAACAGAGTACATGAGTGATGAGTGATTATGTGTATGTAAATATCTTATTGTATTTTTCTAAAAGTGACCAATAGGACTTTCTAATATTTTAAAATAATATTAAGTATAAGTCAATACTTATTTGTTCTGAAAAAGTTAGAAAACAGAATTAAGCAAAAATAAAATAAAATCACATAAAGATAACCAATACACTTTGGTGTATTTCCCATTCAGACATTTTTCTATGAATATGTATAATACATATGGGACAATAATGTAATACTGAAACTGTACTTATCACCAAACAGTACAGCATAACATATTTCTATAGTATTAAATATTCTTTTATAACATTTAAAAGGCTTCATAATGAAGCATTATACTATTGTATAAACAGTTATTTAAGCTATACCTGACCCTATATATAAGTTGATCTTAATTTTTGTTTATTATAAACCATGCTGTACAAGCAGTATTTCCGGGGTAATGAAAATGTTCTTATATCTGGGAATGTGGGAATAGAGTGAAAGTAAATATTTTAAAACTCATCAGACTCTACACTTAAGATCTGTGCAATTCAGAGTATGTTAATTATACTCCATTTTAAAAATAGGGAAAAAAACATACTGTGATGGACATCCTCATACATAAACTGTTTGCAAATTAAGACCATTTCCTAAGGATAAATTTCTTGAACTGAGATTGCTAGATCAAAGGATATGCATATAAATATATGTTTTTAAAATATGTGATATTCATTTGTACATTCAAAAATATTTACTGAGTTAATACTTTGGCCAAGACATTGCCAAATTGCCTTTCAGAGTAATACTCTCACTAGCAGATTTCTTAATCTGTGGCAATACTAGGTTTCAAAATTTTTAAAAATGTCTTTCCTTTCATATTTTTTAAAAATTTTTTTTATTTTTTGAGACAGACTTGCTCTGTGGCCCTGGGTAGAGTGCAGTGGTGTTATTACAGCTCACTGCAACCTCAACTCCTGGGCTCGAGCAATCCTCCTACCTTAGCCTCCCAAGTAGCTCGGACTACAGGCATGCACCACGAAGCCAGGCTAATTTTTTTATTTTTATCATAGTAGAGACAGGGTTTTGGTCTTGCTCAGGCTGGTCTCGGAACTCCTGAGCTCAAGCGATCTTCCTGCCTAGGCCTCCCAGAGTGCTAAGATTACAGGTGTGAGCCACCACACCTGGCCTCTTTCACAAGATTTTTAAAAACACATCCCTTATTTGAATTTATACTTTAAAAAATATATTAGTGATCATGAAATGTTTTTCCATATGCTTATTGATCATTTGTATTTTTTCTCATCCCTACTATCTCTACTTCTTTCCCATCTTTGTTCCATTTCCCCCCACTGGAATTCATCCTTTACTTACTGATTAGAAAAAGCTTGTTAAATATTAAGGATATTAACTGGTTTTCAGATGTTTCAAATACCTTTTGAAAGTTTTTCATCCTTCTCAAAATCCTGCTTATAGAATTTTGATAGTGCATTTACATTTTTATCTTTATGGTTCTTGTCTTGGTCATTACATTTAAAACAACCTTTCCCACCCCAAGATAATATAAATATTCTCTGACATCCACTTTTCATAAGTGGGGCTAATCTGCATAGTTACCTGGGACATTGCTATGCACCTGAGGTTCCTACCTTAGTGAGTAATCCCTTCACAGTTGGTTTGCCCTCGGGCTGCAGGAAAAGTGGGTTGGCAGCTTGTACTCGAAGAACGTTCTGTAACACTTTAATCCATTCTTCCAATATATTGGGAGAATCTGCAGTCAGATAGTATGTGTGTTTTTCAGTGGTCAACTAAAATGGGATGAGAAAGGCATAGGAGAGGAAACTGTAAAGATTTGGGATTATTAGCATTTCCTTGCCCATTCTTCAAACATCATTACTTAACATGGAAACAAACATGCTAAACCTTGAGTCCTAGGTTCTATAATAAATAAATGACTCCATATAATTTAGAATATTTTAACCACTTTGTTAAAATTATAATAATTAAATTTTTGTTGAGATAATTTTTTAACTTCAGTTTACTTTAAAACACTTCATAGTATTAAACTTTGGGGTCATGATTTTATATCTTGTTTAATTGTCATATTTTCCTTTTCTCCCTTAAATGTGCTACAGGTTCCTGGCTGTTGAAATCAGTAGCAGAATAATTGAAGACTGTAATAAAAGAACACATTTTTTAGCAATTAAAGAGAAGGGTTTTTTATATAAATGAAAAAAATCAACTATAAATAAAATGAGAAGACCTTGTATATAAGAAGAGAAATTCTTGGAACTAACATGTGATCAGGTATTATGAACTCATAATTTTCCAGTCTTAAATTAATCACACTGCAAATTTTCTAGAGATTTTAGAAGCTTACAAATGATTCTTAACTGCCATACCCCAAGACAAAGTTTTCCCTGATTCTCCTTTCTGAATTTTTGAGGTTTCAGGTATAATCCACTGGAAACACTGATAATGTACCTTTCTAGCAAATGTTGTCTTCCACCCTCCAAAGAAGCAATACAAGAAAATAATGGTTATTGAAAGCATTTCAGAAATAAAGTATCTGAATTTAAATTACATATACAAGACTATCTCAGCAGCCCATGTTTTAAATATAACAGGTTTTGGGAAAAACTGGTCTATGTGTGGGTAACATGGGCAGCAGGACCTCTATGGTGTGGGTTGGAAGGACAGCCCCTCTGCTCACCAATATCTTTCCCACTTAGGTGTTATGGCATCCGAAGTTCATATAAAAACTGTCATTTTCTGATTTTTGTATTACAATAAAATACAAACACTTCTGAATCTAATAGTACATTATACAACTAACATCTTATTGGGAATTCATTTATCAGATAACCCTTCCCTAAAACAGCTTAACGGTTTGAGAGCTGAAAACACCTGGGAGATTAAATTTGGGGAAGGAAGAATATAAAGGAAGAAAGGTAAAGAATGTGTAGGTGGGAGCTGTCCAACACAAACAGCTTATATTACAGATTAATTACAGCTAATATTACAGATTAACTAAAAAGTCTGGGAGTTTCACATACTTTTGAGGCATCAAACTGATCCCAAAGTGAATAAAGGAATATTGAATTACCCAGTGTCCTTTCCATTAGCTTGGATAATTAAGAATTGAGTTTTGCATGATACAAAAAAAAAAAATCAAGGACACGGGGAGCATTGTAGAGGGGAAGGGCATGCCTCTAACCCTCGCTTGGTTGAGGCAAAGACATAAAATGTAACCATAATGTTTGTACCCTCATAATACCCTGAAATAAAAATTAAAAAAAATTAAGTACCTGAACTGTTTGTTTGTTATCTCCTCTTAAAATACTGCAGGATGTACTAAGTTCAATATGGCCCTGGGGTTTTCTAATTACATCACTCTGTATGAAAGGAAGAAAACCAAATGTAAAGTGACTAACTTTAATAGCAATAATAATAAATGCTTTGTATTATTAATTACATTACAGGGAAGAAAATCAATCAGAAGTTTGATTTATAGTTTGAGGAATTCACTTTTAAACAGCAAGCACGTTCGACTCACCGGAGATTTGTAGTAAAGCAATTCACCACCTTTCAGAACAAACCACCTCCGCTTCCATGTCTTGACTTTACCACTCATTTTTAATAAATAGCCAGATTTTTCCAGCGGTTCCTAATTTTTAAAAGATGTAAAAACATTTTTTAAGTTTCCTTTTGGAGGCTCAAATTAACTGACTCATTAATTTTTAAATATCTGATTCAGTGTTTACATTTTTCCCATTATCACTAGAAGATGAACAAGTCTTAGGGAGCTTCTGCTCTGGCTGTGAGTACTCTGTGTCTGTGGAGTAAGCATCAGGAGGAATAGCATAATCACTTTCGGAAGCCACAGAGGAGAGAGACACACCTAAAAGAACAAAGAAATAAATTGAGTCAATATTTAACACTGTAGTGGTCCAAATGCCAGGTCTGAGCTCCCCTATGCAATGCAACCATTCCTAAATGACAAACCTCCCTAGACCAGATTTATTCTCGTTCCTTTGGCCATGAAGGGGTAGGGACTGTCATGAAAATCTCCAAGGAAGTCAAAGGAACATGAATAATATTTTGGTATGATTACAACCACAGCTATTTTTACATATATAAAATACATACAATAGTCGACTAATGCATATTTTGTTAAGAATTAAAAATACATGTATGTACATATTGACGTGTAGGAAAATACATGTTAAACCTTAATTTATCAAGAGTTTCACAATCACATTTTAAACCACTGAATATCTGTAATCACTTTTAAAGTAACTTTACATTTTTAAAAAACACAATTTCAGTAGTACTTTTCATGTAATTCTAATAAACTACTAAATACTTTACAGATTTAAAAAATCTTTCATAAAAGAGAAGCAATGAGATCTAAAGATATAAACAGACTATTCCATTTGCCAGCAGCTATAAAGTAAAATTCAACGGAACATTTTCATACTATTTCACTTGACTTTATAGAAAATTACTTGTGAGTTGCAAGCCACATATGGAGGGTCACTACAATTGGTGATGTAGGATATATTAAATCAAATCAAGGACTTAGGTCATTATTTATTACAATATCCAGCTATTTTTAAAGTGTTTATTGACATTTAAGGGACACATGAATACAATGTCACTCTTATGACACTACTCTTTACTTGACTGAGACAAGTATTAATAACAGTTGTGACAATATCTGTATTTCTCATAGAATAACAAAAATTTAGATCTATAAAGGACCTCAGAGATTGTCCTGGCTAGTGCCCTAGTTGTCTAAGGAGACTAAGGCCCAGAGATTAAAGAATTTGTCCAAAGTCACATAGTTAGGAAGGGGCAATACTGGAGTGCCTATCGCAGGCTCCCAGTCCCAGGGCCAGCGTGCCAGGCACTCTCCTAGGTGCTAGGGATAAAGCAACGACAAAACAGAAAAATTCTGGCCCTTATAGAACATAGATTCTAGTGGAGGGAGATCAATGACAAACAGTCAGTAAGTGCTATGGAAAAATAAAACATAGACCACATTAAAGAGAATAAAATGAGCCAGCCATAGAAGAAGGACAAAGTACTGCAATTTCATCGTGTGGCCATGGTGGATCTCACTGAGAAAGCATCGTTTGAGTGATGTACTGAAGAGGGTGAGGAAGTCATCTATCTAAACATCTGGGGGAAAAACACCAGGTGGAGGACACCCTAGTGCAAAAGGTCCTGAAATAAAAGCATGCCTGGCATGTTCAAGGACAGCAGGAGGCCCAGTGAGGCCAGAGCTGAGTAAGGATGGAAAAAGGAGAAGATAAGGTCAAAGATGTAAAAGAGTTATGTAATATGGGGGGGGGTAAGGGCAACATACATAACCTAAACATCTGTACCCCCACAATATCCTGAAATAAAAAAAAAGAAAAAAAAGAATTATGTAATATAGCCTTCATGTGGAGCCATTGCAGTCTTTTGAGCAAAAATGTGCCATAACCACCTGATTCTGGCTGTAGTGGGGTGGGGGTGGGGAGGGGGAGAGCAAGAAGACCAGTGGAAGCCCAAAATGTTAACCCAATAAAAGCTGAGCAGCTCCAGTTGAAGCTGAGGGGTTTGTAAGTACCCAGAGGTTCCATGGAACACAGTTTGGAAACCAACAGAGACACCATGTTGCATTAAAGGCTTTTATAAAATACATATGTCATTTAGTGGCATTAGATCTCTCTGTAACCTCTACTTTTGCACAAAATTTCTTCAAAGTCCACTAAAAATCATAGACACATCCAAAGTAAAGTTTTGGTTGGTTTCCACTTTATTATCAGATTAAACAACAAAGTTTTAGGTACATTTTCTGCCACTTAGCAGTATGACAAATTGAGCTGAAATAAGTCTATCCCACACATTATCCAAAATGCCACATGGTAACTATAAAAGAGAAAGCTCATTTTGGCCAGTTATCTCACTTTATTCCAACAATAAAGTGATGCCTCTTGTACAGACAAGATAAGGCTAAAAACAAATCAAATTAAAAAAAAAGACTACATAAATTGTCTGGAATCACAGAGAATTAAGAAGAGAATCAGAACTAGAACATTAATGTCTCAGTCCTAGGCTAACGTTCTTTTCACTATGGTTTAAAGTAAGTTCTTTGGCTTTTTAAAAAAATATTCTTATGAGGATAAAATTCCCAACAAATATTTTGAATAATATGAAGTTGCCTTGTATGCCTTTGATTTTCTCTCACCTCGTTTCATGGCTCTAGGGCTGCCTGGCCCACTCCTACTGCGCGTGTCTGACTCTGATGTCCGGGAGCTGGATCTGGAGCTGTCTTCTTCCTCTGACCCGGAAGAGTCATCCAGGAAAGGGCTGTTACTTATTTGGGTTGCTTTCTAAAGAAGAGTAGAACAGCCTCCCTGTATCCATCCCTAAAGTTACCTCTCTCTTTAGATATAGAATATTTTACAGGAAGAAGTCGTAGAATATGATTTTTTAATAAGAAGTCAAGAATATATTTTGCCATTGTCAAAGTCATGTTGTTAAACCCCAAATTCTAATTAGCAAGGCTTTTATCAATTATAAAAGATTCCTGAAAACATAAGGTTGTCGATACCTGATGATCCTTATTTAGGTACTTCAAGCAAGGAAGGGGTACCCTGCACTGATACAAAGATCTTCTTAAATTAGCAGTTTTCATTACATCATTAACGATATGTTTCCTTTAAATAATTATCAGCCATGGGTAGTCAGGGGAATCACATGGAACACAACAAAAGTAGACTCAGACCTCTAATACTGATAAGAATAAATATCATCTCTATACCTTTTCATTTCTTTTTTTTATAACATATTAATATGAACACCTAAAACTCTCTGTAAAAGGAGTGTCTGTGTAAAATGTTAAGAATAGAATCTGGAGCTTGAATGAACAGTTTTCTTGGTCCATCATGAAGAGAACCATATGCTTAACAGTAACAATAATGAGTTACCCCCTTCAAGGTTGTATACACTGGGGTTGTCATATTCTTGTATATCAGAGATGTATAAAGTCCCGATGTAGTATATGAAAGCATTGCAATAGAATCTGAAACAGAAAACAACATTTTTTAAAAACAAAACCTTCTAACTATTAACAGCATATTGGTCTATTGCTTATGAATACGAATTAATATGATTTCCAGTTAAAGAGATATTAGGTGAACACATGTGATTACTAATTACTAATTAGTCTACTTTATGAATTATGGCATTTTTACAGGTTTATTTGTATACTTTTTTACATGGTTTATTATTTCCTTATGTGTTCTAGTTCCCCAGCTAGTCTGTAGGCTCTTTGAGAGCAAGAACCACAGCTTTTATTTCTTTGCATCTCCATACACACCTAGCTCAGGCTGGACAGAACTAAGTATAATCAACTGCTTACTGACTGATTCAGTGAGTAGTATGGTATGAAGATGATCTCTGACTATTTATAGCCCTATTACTGACATGGTATTAAAACATCATCATTCTTAAGCTTTTATCAGATGAATCTGATGTTGAAAGATTAGAATATAATTTCCTGAATGGTAAGAACAGAAGATAGCTGAAAAGGGACAGAACATTAATGTTACCTCTAAGATATGAATTAGTGGTGGGATAGAGAGGGGCTGGTAGAAAGAACCACAGGAAAATGTCCCTTTTTATTCCATACAGTTCTCTGTTGTTTGGTTTTATTTTTTGTAATGGGCATGCATTGTTTCTTTAAAAGTCTCTAGGAAGGAAGGAAGGAAGGTAGGAAAGAAGGAAGGAAGGGAGGGAAAGAAGGAAAGAACAGGGAATGTGTTTTAAACCCTGGAACAATAAAACATAGAGATCAATATTTTTTATAATTTTAAACAGCTGAAATGTCATGGTTTCTCTGCTTTAGTTTCTTTCAGGTAAAATCATACATCAGAGTTGAAGACATTTGTGTCTCTATACCAAGTAAAATGAATATCAATTTTAAAATATAAATCAGCAACCTCAGAAATCATTTTTGAAAGTTTACATAATTCTATATATTCCAATGACTTTAGACATTCAGGAAGTTCTTGAAACAGCAATACAAAATCAGTGACTTCTTAAAATATTTTTTTATTGTGGTAAATAACACATAACATAAAATTTACCACATTACCCATTTGTAAGTGTACAGTTCGATAGTGATAAGTGTATTCACATTGTTGTAAAACAGACCTCTAGAACTTTTCCATTTTGCAAATCTCCCCCTATCCCCTGGCAACCACCATACTACTACACTTTCTGTTCCTATCGATTTGACTACTTCAGATACCTCATTTAAGTGGAATCATAGAGTATTTGTCTTTTTGTGATTGTACTATGTTTTTCTATTATACTATCACTTAGCATAGTATCCTCAAGGTTCATCCACATTGCAGCATGCAAAAGCACTTACTTTTATTCACGTTGTCCACATTGAAAGCCTCAGACATTCGAATGCCTGATTTGGCTACAGCATAAATTCTGCTTTCCTAATGTAAAAGAGAGATTTGAACAGGGTATTTAAAGCAAAGAAATGATTACTTTTGATACACTGTTTTTCCTTTGTTCTTCATTTAATATTCGCGAGAGTACAGCATTATTATAAAACAGTATCATGCCAACTAAAATCTGCTATTATGAATAATACTGCAGAGATTTCTTCCATCCATTAGTCATTCCATTATTTATCTTTGTTCCCAATTTTTTTGGCTGGTATTTTAAATTCTTTCAAAGACAGGGAAAAAGTAAGAGAAAGCTTATTCACAATCACTGACTACATGTAAACACTACCTTCAACATTCTTAGCATTCTAGATTATGGTTAAAGGAAAAAGAAAAAGAAAAACCTTGAATGACTGTAGCAGGAAGCCAGAAACCATTCACAATCATTGACTACACATAAATACCACCTTTAACATTCTACCAATCTGGAACATGGTTTAAAAAAAAAAAAAAAAGGAAAAACTTGAAGTCAGAAATCATACAGTAGTAGCATTAAATGCTATCACTTTTTTACTTCAATGTACTTTTCAATCAAGTAGAAGAAATAGCTAAGGTCAAACAATAAATGTATGTAAGAATTGCAATGG
Organism: Indri indri; assembly: GCA_004363605.1. NCBI lineage: Eukaryota > Metazoa > Chordata > Mammalia > Primates > Indriidae > Indri > Indri indri. The sequence goes on from RJWJ010002394.1 coordinate 72,340, forward strand.
AATTTATATTATCTTGTTCCAAAAGTAGGTTACTTTGTTTTCTCTTTTTCTCTGACAGAGACCTCAGAAATAGGTCTGGAAAAGCTTTCAGCCCTACCCCTATGAGGAAAGGGACCCCAGGTGGCTCTTAATGCATAGATCACCAGGTCTTGAATTTTGTAGTGGGTCTAACCTGGGCATAGTTGACCGGATCAGGACATAGTGGGCAACTAAGGCTGTCCTCTTCAGGCTAGGCAGCAGTCTGACAAGGAGCTGGCATGAGATCTCTGTCAGGGACACTTTAGATTGAAGTGTGGCTGACTGAATGAATCAGATGCAGTTTGTCTGAGTGTGTGGTTGGGAGAAACATGCACAAACACAAACCAGCAGAGTGGGCAGAATAGAAAGACATACAAAAATAAGGCAGTAAGCAGATGTGAGGCAGTTAGAAGCCATGAGAGAGTCGGCGAGAGTAGCTAGTAGCAGAAGAAAGACCATCACCATAGGCCTGAGAGGACAAGCCGAGCCACTGGAGCAGAGGCAATGGGTGTCGTCTGTCTCTAAGGAGCTGACTTGACTATCAGACGTGCTGCTGAATCATCACATGTTGTCCTACTACAGTGACTATTCTATTTTGAATGATATTCCAGTTCAATAAGGATACATTATGCCTTAAAATAAACTCTTAAAAATCCTTAAAATAAACTCATATTGACTGAGGTAACTAGAACACATCTCTTTTCCTTGAAACCTGAAAATACCTAGCAAACACAGAAATAAAACTTCAAACTTGGTCAGTCTGCTGGAAGGCTTTTTCAGGAATAGCTTCATTAGAGGAGGAGAAGACAGAAAGGCAAAAAAGTTGTAAAATGGTTTGCCAGATAAAACAAACTCGAAAGCCTAACTTAAATCTCTGAAAATCTCAATATAATAAAAGAGGCAAAATTTTGACTTCTCACTGCCTAAAGGATAAAATAACTGGAATTCCAGAGATTCACATGCCATTAACTTCCACTTTTTTTGTGCCATCCAGAATTTAGTAATAAACTCCAGACAGTTTCATGTGCATACTGAAATGAAATGTCTTCTTGAAAGCAAATAAGAGCAGATATATCTTAAGGTCTGAATTTATACAAGGAAAACACGGCTGCCCTAATTTACTTAAAATTACCTTAGTCACGAAATAAAAAAAAAAATAATAAAAGAACATGACTCCAAAAACCAAAATATCCTGCACTCCAGATGTTTACCTGGAGGCAAAGGTTGAATTATGCCAATATGTGAAGAAAAACTTAAATCTATAAGAACTAATCATTTGCCTTGTTTCAAATATAGGAAGAATTTTTTTTTAATATAGCAATATGGATATTCCTAAGAAGAATCAAGAAATTGATTAATTATCATATTAAAGGTCAATGTTTCAAGGGAAGAAGATTCAATCTACTCTAGATCTGTAGAAGGATGCTTTGGTTACAGCAATGGATATATAAGCTCATGAAGAAAATCAAATTTCTCTTAAAGCCAATCAAGTAAATGACTGTGTTCAAAAACTGATGACTAAGAATAGTTAATTGTCCTGGTTCAAAAATGACCCAAAAGTATCAGTTAGGGGGAACTCTTCTTCCCTACCCCCCAGTGTTTCCTTCCATGTGGAGGTAGCTCCGGTAAATGAACACTCCTCATCTCTCTCCACACATCCACTTTCTCCCCTCCAAGAGGAGTGGCGTAATGTGATTGGTAAGCTTAGAGGGAGAAACTAGCACATAGAGCCCGCACCTTCCTCTCTCCTTTCTCTTGAGAAGTAGCTACCTGAAGGAAACAAGCATCTGTTCTGTTTCTCCAGGTTTTAAGTTTCAGAGGAGCACAGCCGCACTGGAGGAAGCCTGTGGTGGTCCAGTGCTGCCTGGGACTGGGTGAATAAACCTAGCTAATTCCAAAGTTCAGTCCAGGAAAGCTCGTCTGCCCACCAATTCTCTAAAATCAGTTTTATCAGTAAATAAGGTAATATTTTAATCTCCCATCTGTCTTATCATTGTCTTATTTCTCAACTGATTCAGAATTTGATGGGGGAAGAGAAGAGGAAGTTATATTCTGAAAACTGGAAAATGTCCAAACAAAGCTGGATTTGAAAAGAAAGAGGAAAAGAAGTAAAACCTGAAAATGAGTGTTGAAGAAAAACTACTCTGTCTGTGTTGCACACAGCAATATAATTACCCAAGAAGGAAAACGGTGCAGGGGAGGAGTTGGAGGTTTGCTACATGCTGCCTTCTTTGCAGAGTCACAAATTTCCTGCTCATCTGAACATGGAGATTCCAGGGAGTCACAGGAAAATAATCCATCCTCACAACTTGTGTCCATAGTCTCTAAAATTTCTGTATTGTCACCATCAACTAGATCAAGATCAGTTTCCTGAGGTCTCAGTGGTCGTATCATGCTTATAGCATTTCTGTTTGTACCAAACATCCTGTCGGAACTTAACTGTGGCTGGCTTAAGTGCCTTTTGGCTAGTGCTACACTTATACTGAAAACATTAGGAATCCTTAACTTTGGGGGTGGCAGGTTTGATGAAGGCACTAATTGTGTTCCTTTTCCAGGGAGTGAGTTAGGATGTTTTGGAGTTAAAGCTGGGGTCAAAATAGGGCTTGGGGTGTTGGCCTCACTTGACGAAGATGAATAATCCAGTCTCTGAGACTGAAATTTTTTATTCAGTTCATCTGAGGAACTATCTTGTTCCTTTTTACTTGATTCAGAATTTCCCTTTCCAAGGAGACTATTCTGAGCTTTCCACTGTGCCTCCTGTTGCCAAGAATATAGCTTCTTGTGTTCTGGTCTCTTTATGCCAAAAGTCTCTTCTTCAAATATAGAACTGCTGTCGTCAGATGCTGTCAGATACGTTTCGCTCCCCATCCTGCTGCACTGGACTCCCTCCTCTGACGTGTGACTGGAAAGGGTGGACGTGCACCTGGACTTGGATCTTCCTTTGCTCCCATCTTCCTCATCAGAACTCCAGTCACTCACTGGAGCCCCCGAATTCTGGGATATGCCACCCTCTGTTCCAAAGCTTGTTCTTGTATTCCGATTCTGTTCTGAGCCACAAGGGGTTTGATGCGATGTTCTCTGGCCTCTGTTGTTTTCTAGAACTTGGCTATCAACAGACTTTTCTGGAATTTCCATTTCTAGAAAAGGATAGATCATATCAGCATGTTGCCCTTAATAATCTTTCTGTACATTTAGCTTTATGGAACTACACTGTTGAAACTGGCAATTTCATATGAATAAAAGTAATTTACATTATCCTTTGTTAGCTTTATGTCCTTTTTAAACAAAAGTTTGAAAACTATAAGCTTTACATAAAACACAGAGTCCTAACACTTCAATATAATAGTTTCAAAATTAAACATTTTTTTTTTACAAAGAAACATGCTGGGAAAAAAACCTTACAACAGTCTAGAGAGAAAAAATAAGAGAAACAAAGTGTGAAATAGGGCAGTTTGACTACCAAAGAAAGCAGCCACCAAAAGAATGAACACCATTAATTCTATTTTAAAAGCAAAGAAAATGGCAACTTTCTTTCAACTAAATTTCAAAATTATCATAAAGTAAATTTAAGCATCATAAATATAAAGCTATAGTTTAAGAAACAAATTTCGCACCCAAGCGTCAACACATGAAATAAGCAAAATCATGAAGAAAACATAAACAGGGAAAAGCTTTCCTTGTTCTTCTTTTGGTTTAATCATAACCACAAAGTATGTTTTTATAATAACACTCTTTAAAAATGTTTTTAGGTATGGCTTATTTTTATTTATAACATAATAGAATAAACCAATGGTTTCATAAACAATGAATTAAAACTTTAGACTGAAGAGTAGAAAAGAAACTTTGAAAACAAAAAACATATATAAGACCTTCATAATTAAGGCACTAGAGGCTGAACAAATAAACTCTAAAATTTGGTATCAGGTAGTTTGTTAAATTTGCAAGTCAGCAAGAGCTTTAGGGCAGGCAACCTCAGCTGTACTCAACTGACTGTTGGAAAAGGGGAAGGAAATTAAAATGGCTTTTCAAAAAAGAAAAGAAAATGCAAGTAATGCATTGAAAGCAACGAGAAAAGGAGCCTTCTGATTGGAAAAACATTACGGAGTTTTCAGAATTTCATAACCAAGCACAGAGGCTAGAGAGAGATAGCTTTTAGGGTTATAATTTTTCTCCTTCGGAGGAAGGAAGCTGGAACTGAAAATAGAGAAGCAGCCTCTCTAAAGTACTTGGGAAAAGTCAACAAAAGACATTCACTAGAGATGGCAAAGCCAGCAGATGCACAGCAAAGCAAAATTTAGAGGCGCTTTAAGACTGAAAGAAGAGTAGAATCTGCACACAGAACCAGGGTTTAAATATCTAGGTAAACATTTTCCCTTTGAAGCAATAAAGGGAAAGTCAAAGCAGTCACTAAATTATCCTCTAGGGTTCTTTTCTTTATAAGTTTGGTATGCCATACTTAATTTCCTGCTTAATACTAGGTAATTTTTCATATTTTAAATAAATAATGAACAGGAAATTCATAGTTCTAATATGAAACTCAGCTAAAACAAGTACAGTACCTTGTAGATAGGAATATAAACTTTAAATTTTTATTTATTTATTTTTAAGAGATGGGGTCTTGCCATATTGCCCAAGCTGGCCTCAAACTCCTGGGCTCAAGCGACCCTCCCACCTCAGCCTCATGGGTAGCTTGGACTATAGGCATGGGCCACTGCACCTCACTTTTAATTTTGAATATCACTTCCACCTACTGCAGGAAAAGTATTAAGAAGGGAAAATCAGCAGGGCACAGTAGCTCACACCTATAATTCCAGTGTTTTGGGAGGCCAAGGTGGGAGGATTGCTTGAGGCCAGGAGTTCAAGACCCTCTCTCCACAAAAAATAGAAAAATTAGCCTGGTGTGATGGTGCGAGTCTGTAGTCCCAGCTACTTGGGAGGCTGAGGCAGGAGGATCTCTGGAAGGATCTTTGGAGCCCAGGAATTTGAGGTTGCAATGAGCTATGATGGCAGCACTGCACTTCAGCTTGAGTGACAGAACGAGACCTGTCCCTCAAAAAATAAACAAATAAATAATTAATTTTTTTTTTGAGACAGGGTCTCGCTCTGTCACCTGGGCTAGAGTGCAGTGGTGCCATCATAGCTCATTGCAACCTCAAATTCCTGGGCTCCAAAGATCCTTCCAGAGATCCTCCTGCCTCAGCCTCCTAAGTAGCTGGGACTACAGACTCACATCACCACACCATTCCATTTTTTGTGGAGAGAGGGTCTTGAACTCCTGGCCTCAAGCTATCCTCCCACCTAGGCCTCCCAAAGTGCTAGGATTACAGGCATGAGCCACTGCATCCAGGGTAAAATTTTAAAATAAATAAATACAAAGGGAAAATCAGTTTCTCCTACGCATTACTGGCAAATACTCTCGGAAAACACAAAATAATTAGATACACAGAGTTAAATGCTATATTGCTCTTTAGAAATATTTTCATAAAACACCAGCTGTAAGGAAAAAAATACACTGTATTTGGATTAATCTTAGGAAATGATTTGTCCTTTTTAAAAAATGCCAAAGTAAATTCCTATAGTCCATAAATACCTTCTACGTCTTTTCCTTTAGTGAACTCAGGTTCTTTAGATGAAATTTTGTGCATTTCCTCAGCTTTTACTACTTTAGGAGGACTCCTTGCTCGAGACAAAAAGCATCCAAAGGTCAAACTACTCAGGCGCTGGCCTTCTGAAAGTTTTAGTGTAGAGACAATGGATGTTTTCTTTCCTTGAACTTCTGCAAGGTCATTAATCAAAATTAAGATTTGAATATTTTTATAGCAGTTTGTTAAACATAGAAACAAAACATATTAAAGACTTGGACAAATCACTCTTTATACCAGAAAAAAAACCTGAAGTTCATCTTTATTTACATACAATGACATTGAACCTTCAATGATAAGCATCACATGCCTATATTTAAAATCTGGGCCAGCCCAGTGGCTCACGCCTGTAATCTCAGCACTTTTGGGAGGCCACGGCAAGAGGATCACTTGAGCCCAGGAGTTAAAAGCTCCAGTGAACTATGAGTGCACTTTGTCCAGCTTAAGCAACAAAGCGAGACCCTGTCTCAAAAATAAATAAATAAATAAAAATAAATAAAATCTGTTGTATATACTTTGAATGTTCAAAATATTTTTTAACCGCAGAGAGGAAAAATATCTAATCCCTTTAAGAGTAGTTAGTTCTCAACCAAAACAAACAAAGAGCAGATTATAAATAACTAGAGAGTTATAGCTTCTTGTAAAATCAAGCGTTGATAAATACCAGTTAAGTATTGGTAAAATTTGTGCAGTATGACACTAACTGTGAGGAAAAAGGGTTGCTTTGTTAAAAAAAACCAAAGGAAATTTGGATCATCATTGGGGCAAATAGCATATTATCACTATAATGACTTTTACATCTTAGTTTTCAGTAATGAGAAGAAAGCAGGTGGAGGGGCTTGGTCTATGGTGACCAAAATATAAAGAGCCTTAATCACTTCTTTAGAGAAAAAAAGGGGGTGGGGGTAAAGAATTTAGACAGCTAGTGGAGTGATTATTAGATCAGCACGTAATCATGGGTTTAATTCATCTCTAGGACTTTTATTTATTTATTTATTTATTTTTTGAGACAGAGTCTCACTCTCTTGCCTGAGCTAGAGTGCCGTGGCATCAGCTTAGCTCACAGCAACCTCAAACTCCTGGGCTCAAGCGATCCTCCTACCTCAGCCTCCCAGGTAGCTGGGACTACAGGCACACACCACCATGCCCGGCTAATTTTTTCTATTTTTTAGTTGTTTGCCCAATTTCTTGCTATTTTTAGTAGAGATGGGGTCTCGCTCTTGCTCAGGCTGGTCTCGAACTCCTGAGCTCAAACAATCCGCCTGCCTCGGCCTTCCAGAGTGCTAGGATTACAGGCGTGAGCCACCACACCTGGCCTCTCTAGGACTTTTAACATTGCTGCTTGTAAGATCTAAAAGCATGGTGATCCTAGTAAGAAAAATTTCCAAGGAAATTTCTTAAGTCTAGGAGAGCACCAAAGGATTAAGTTAAATAGCAACTGATAACTGAGTACAAGAAAAATATCTTTATATAGTATTTTCCTTTAGGTGTATCTTTTAATATTTTTATGTTGATCATCTCTCACGGTAATATTGTAATACTATATATTCATCCATATTTTAAAATTACTACATTATATCTATTCTTCTCAAGTCCAAGCCTAGTTTCCAAGGATTAATACCTCTTACTCTATAAGACTAGAATTGTAAGCTAAGGATATCAGGGAAAATAACAAGCTTTGGGCAATGGGCTTAGTACATCTAATCTATTTCAACAAGGGTGAATGTCACACAGACCTGAAACTTTAATTCTAAACATAGAATTCCAGATCAACTATAGGAGCATCTATTTTTTTTTATCATATAGGTGGAGAAAATGATAGCAGTTAGTATTAATATGCAGTAGACAAAATGTTTCATATGTCTTATCATCAACAATTCTACATAACCCCCCATGAAACCAGTAAGGCACTATTACAATCATGATTTTACTAACGGGAAAAACAATTTCTGGAGATATAATACAGTTGTTAAAAAGCAGGGTATTAAAGCTGACTTCAAAGCCCATGTTCTTCCTACCGTATCAGTATTTTTCCAGCATATTTTGTGAAACCCCAGAACTTTGTGGAAATGTCCCAGAGGGTACAAGAAGAGCTGTGGGTGAGGCTAAGTCAGCAGAACTGTGGACCTATCACTCAGTGCTGCTTTTACCTGTCTTATCTACTGAGATTCTACAGAAAATTTTATTTATTTACTTTAAAAAGGTGTTCTGTTGCTAAATAAAGTTTGAAAACGTCTATTCCAGGCCATAGGTCTAAGAAGCATAAACTACATATACACCCTGCTTGATCCACCTCCTTTTCAACTCAATGTTCACTTGAATGGCTATCGCCAGAACAGTGTACTAAGTGTTTAGTAAATCTTGGCTGAGTGCAGTGACTCATACCCGTAATCCCAGCACTTTGGGAGGCTGAGGCTGGAGGACCGCTTGAGGCTAAGAGTTTGAGACTAAGTAAACCTTTATCAGATGATAGTTATGCCATCCATACTTAAGCTTTGAGGTTGAAAGAAAGTAACTGTATGCAATGAAAAAATTTTACTCATTTTTCAATGAATAAAATTCATTTTATTCATATCATAAGCTTCTCTTCAAAATATTCAGGCTATAAGAATTCAATCACTGTTGAAAACCATGATACAAAGCAAAAACAGAAAATAACATGACTGATTTACTTTTTTTAATCAAATATACCTTAAATTAAATATTCAAATAGTGTTACCCTCTTCAGGTTATTCACTAATGTCTAGCTGTGCTGCCCAATATGGTAGCCACTAATAACGTATGGCAATTTAAATTTAAATCACTTCAAATTAAATAACATATGAAATTCAGTGCCTCAGCTGCTCTACTCATATTTCAAGTGCTCAATAGTCACACATGGCTAGTGGACAACATACTGTACAGCACAGAAACAGAATACTTCCCTCATCTCAGAAAGTTCTGTTAAAAAGTGCTGATCTACAGTTTGAAGACTAAAAGTGCAGTCTAACAATATTATCAATTTTTAAATTATGAAAAGTGACTTCAGAGCTTGTAAAATGTTCTTCTGAATTATCTCAAGAGTGGCAAATATTCTTTTTGATTTAATATTTGCAAGCAGCCAAAAGTTATAAAGAACTCTAGAGGTACATGTCTTTCTAAATAGCCCAATCTCACTGCTGACATTCTTGAGTTTGTAAGTGGATCATCAAATGGATACTCCCATTTGACAGGATTCAAATCCTCATCCAGAAAACCCAAATGGGGAAAGGCCATGAGTGAACTGTCTGAGTTGTGATATCTATGTCCAACTAATCACAAGCTCAGGCATTTAAGAACGTACAGAAGTGCCTCAGAGCTTCTCTCAAAGAATGTTAAGTTCAGTGACACATTCAGTACGTGTGAAGAGAGGGAGCCTGCCTCCTCCAAAGTCCACAATGAAGTTACAATTGTACCATATCTGTGACTCCCTGATCCCCACTAAAGAGCCTATTCTCTTTCTGAGACCAAAGTTAAAGTCTTCTTGGACTTTTGGAGTACATGCTTCTAGAATATAAATACTTTTAACCCACTACCTGGTGTGGTAAGGCGGCCTCAAGGCCACATGTGGCCCCCTAGATCCTCTAGTGCAGCTCCTTGACCAAATCCAAATTTTACAGAACAAATCCTTTTAATAAAGTTTGAATTCAGTCAAAAGGCTGCACTCAAGGATCCAGAAGGCCACATGTGGCCCCAAGGCCACAAGTTTCACACCCCTAGTTGGAACCCACTGCTCATGGTCCCTGACCTCCTGGTTTAATGTCAACGTACGATACTTTCAGCAAGTTGGACTCTCTGGAACTTATTATGGTTCTAAAAAGGGGACAGATGGAAGCCCTTTAAGAATAGAGAGAAGCAAAATGAATATCTGGTCATATTTTTCTGACCTATGTAGTGACCACTTTGGAAGATCTGTACATCATCAATCCTATCTCTTTTTGTCTTCCATTTTCAGGCCCAACATTCACTTGGGTGGAGGAGTTCTGGTTTGTTTAGAAATTCTCTTTCATTTTATGACAATAACTTCTTGTATGATGTTTTAACTGTGTCTTTGAAACACCAGAAAAAAATAGTAAAACCTTAAATAGCCAAATAAGCTGTCTTAGTCAAAGTATTTGTACCTTGTAGTTTTGACTGCATTGTTCTTATCTCTTCAGTTTGGTTTTGGTTGATCAAACGAAGATTCTGATTCTCCAATTCCAGCTAAAAGAATATAATGGTATTCTTTTATATAGAGATAACATTTTCAAAATACTCTAATAAATTATAATATTTAGAAAATGTTAATATCTAGTTATTCTATACATAAGCAACACACAAAAGAAATGATAAGCAAATATCAGATTGATTTTCAGCACAGGCTACCAATCTAGATAATTATGGCATTAACATTTATTTTTTCAAAAACTAAGACTTTTAAATGTTTTCACCCCTTATGCCTTTTCCACTATAAAATTATTTTAAACCAAAATATTTCAGCATTAAACTGTCATATAACTAAATAATGTATGCTTCTCAGATACCAAATACATTAATTTTGTGAGATATACACATATGTTCTATAATTATTTAAAATTAACTAATTAGAACTAAAATTAACTGATCAGAATGAGGCTATTTACACTGATCATCATGAGTCTATTGATATGTTTAATTTTAGAAATACACTGGATATTAAAATGAAAGCTACCTATCCCAATTTTGCCAAGAAACAACGGCACCACCAACCAATCAAAATTTTTTGTTTCCTTCAGCATAATCATACATTCTGATGATTTATTTATTTAAAAGAAGTAAAAGGTAAAGAAAAGGAAAAAGATAGTAATAAATACCTCATTTAACTTGACTGTTACCCATTCTTTGATCTTAGCTGCTTTCTCTTCTATTATTTTAGCTTCTTGTATTCTTATTTGTTTCTGAAATAACATTAGCAGTTTGTTTAGTTCAAACATGAACTCACTGGTCTGGAAATGTTACATCATAAATATACAAGGCAAATCCACTTAAACTGTGTTTCCAAGTTAATACATCTACCCACAAATTACCAAACAAATTTTAAAAAGAAAAAAATTATCCAGCAGATACAATAATAAACGACTGCAAGTACTGCGAGTTTTAACAACTGCTATTCTCATTCCCTGAAAGATTATACACTAAAATCAATCCACTGAATGTATCAACAGAATAAACCATCTCTGGAAATGGTCCAGGATTTAGAACAGTAGCACAGGGGTCAACCAAGGTAGGGAGAGAATACGAACCTCCTTATGAATGTGGCTTTTTCCCCCTTAAATGCTAGCTTTCAAAGACAAAAGAAAAATAATCATTGAGAAACTACAGCTCACATTTACCAACCTTAAAATCTGGTTATGCTCATAAAACTACTGAGAATGTGACTATCATACAAATCACAATGGGTGGGGCCTGGTAATAGTAGAAGGCTGAAAACATTGACCTAAAGAAACACTGGCCCCCAAGAAATAGAAAAAAAATGCTGAAAATAAACAACAATCTAACACATTTAACAAAGCAATTTCATAGTGGTCATATTTAAATGATGTTAAATGACCATTTAAGTAAATAACTCTAATATAATTTTTAAATAAACTAAACACTACACTTGTTCTCATTAAAGTGGTTTAGAAACAGTGTACACATTTCTAAGCAGAAGGATTAGTGTCAAACATAAATATTTAAAATATAATGGTCTATAAACATTTCCAATACCCTGACAATAACAATTTATGGACATATATGGCTGCTGATAACCAAGTGTTTCCAACTTCAACACTGCATTTGAACTCTAAAGTTTGAATGTTAAGGAGCATTGTCACATTCAAAAGTGTTAAATCTTGCCTTGGAATTTTCCCCAAATTAAAGTGAATGCCATCTTGCTTGTACCTTTCACCAACAAACGTGATACAATCCTATGGGTTGACAGAATAAGTAAGATTTCTAATTTTTGTGCTTACGCACAAATGAGTACACTTATTTAGAACTGTTTTGATGATCAAATTCTTCCTAACCTGCTCTTCAAGTTGCAGTTCCAAGTTTTGAATGATGTCATCTTTTTCCTGTATTAGAGACTCCAGATCTTGACACTTTTTATATAACCTTGTCTCTGATTCACTGGTTTGAATATTAGCTGCTTTTAACTTTTCTTCCATAACTCGTACCTAAATTCAGAGGATAAAATATTAAAATTGTGCATGTATTTAATTTATCATAGTATTAAACTCAGAATTTTACTTTAACATTATATAGATTCCTAAAAGGTATCATATAAGGAAAATATTAAACAGCAAGGTTTAACGTATTTAATAATAATAAAGTCTAAAGACTATTTTGCCAAGTGGTGTTACCTTTGAAGTACATAAGGGTACACACATAAGGGATTCTCAGAATATTGCTATCGTATAAAGTAACAGTGTATTAATACATGTTTCCCAGAGCAAGAATAATGTGCAAAGTGTGTGAAACAGAAAATTTCCAGCACTCATTTTTTCATATTTTAAATTAAGTAGGAACATAAAGTAAAGAAGGTGAGTGGTAAGATAAGACTCACACTGGATAACTTGGTATAATAACATATTTTGGAAAAAAAATATTGATCTTAGAAGAAAAAGAAGCATATACACAATGGAAAGGGGGGGGAAAAGAACCTTAAAGCCCCAAATGATGAAATCATAAAAAAATAAAAAAGTGTGAGAGTCTAGATATAGATGGGAGAGTACATTCAGTGAGAGCTTACTGATTCATTCATTTGACAAATATTGATTAAATACCTGCAACTGCCAGGCATATTCCAAGCCCTGAGAAGGCATCAGTGAATAAAACAGACCCCAAAATTTCTTCCTGCATAGCAATTACATTCTAATAGATGAGAGAGATCACAAATAAATAAATATGTAAAAATCAGTACAGTACCTTACACAAGTGATAAGGTTAATGGGAAAAAACAGAACAGGGTAAGAGAGATCTGGTGTGTGCTGGAGGTTGAGTGGTGCCTCAATTTTAATATCTAAGATAGATTGGCTCTGCTTGGATCCTCTGCAAAACTCATTCAGGCACAGGAAATCTTACAAGGGCATATCTGCATATTGCATTGCCGACCTACATGAATTATGTAAGTCTATTCAACTCATAGCAAACTATCAACCACCTTTTAGTTCTCACTTTTCTCACCTTTCTGTGAATTACAAAGCTGATCCTTGATTATAGACGGTCTAGTGGATTGGATGCCTCACCAGAGATTTTACAAGGAGGTCCAAATAAGGGATGTGTGTAATGTTAATAATAGTAAGAAAGAAAATAAAGTATTGGGGACTATATACAATATTAAGACTTTCATCCTATATACTCCAAATAGGCAAGAATATAATTTCAGTAATATTTAGATTATAGGGGCAAAGAAGAAAAATAACGTGAAAGCATTTGAGAAATTAAAGCTAATAGTTAAGATGAAAAGTCTTAAACTATTAAAAATACCTCTGAAAAATCACAATGAAACCTTACTTATTGTTCAAAAATACTGAACTAATGAGGGTTTTCAGAAGGAAGGTGTAAAGGTTAGTTTGGTCTTATTTTTTTAACCATGAATACCAGGTTTCATCTGTGGGTTCACTGTATAAATGTAAATTCAATTCAGATGCCAAAACTGTTCCGTTTAAATACCACCCACGTGGCGGAAAACTATGAAAATAAAAGCAGATCAAAAAAATAGAATTAAAAGAGTATTCGACCGTCCAAATGATAATTTAAGTTACCTTAGATTTAGATTCTTTGACATAATATAGCAGGCTTTCTGCATGAGCTGAAGGACAAAGATCTGCATCAAGGACAAAGGTCTGCATCCCAGAGATACTGTCATGCAAACAGCCCAAGCAGGACAGAGAATTGGACAGTAATGTTAAGATGGTATAGCCAGTTGCACACAGGGCATTCTGTAGCTGAGGAAGCAGAGAGAGAAGAGCAGAGGCCAAGTCCAAAATAGTTCTCCTCTGAGGACAGAGTAATAGAAGATAAACCTCAAGAAAAACAAAAGTAACTGAATAAGAATAGAAATAAATATTACGACACCTATATGTACAGTCTCCTTTTATTAAGCTGAAGCAAGGCACCCTGTAGACATTGTGTTGCAACATAAAATTGTCCTATTATTACTTAGGAAGTATTGTCCTTTAATACTATAGTTCCAGAAAACTATGATTTAGAACTACTGCCCTGAAAAACATGTTCATTTCATGAATGAATGGTACAGAGCTCCTTGGATGCATCTTTGCCATCCGAAACTTTTTAATTTGATCATTACTTTTAGATAAACACTTTCCTAAGCAAGAAAAATATTGGCAAAAGTGGCAAAATCTCTTAGGGAAAGAGATCCCAAAGTAGTTACAGGCAACCTACTTAAAAACTGGTCCTGTTAAGACCAAGTTACACAGGATTCACCAGCCTTTCTTAGTGATTAGTATGAATAAGAGGCCTACAGAGAAGCTAAGAGGCACACAGAAAAACCAAGTAGCCTTTTAAAATGTCTCACCGCAAACACATGGAAAATAGCCCAGTTCTTTTTCCATTCATTTAACCTGAACCATATAAGAATTTTAACTACTCAGAGACTGACCAATAACAAACACCTATGAATTCAAATTGGTTGTTAAATACAATTTCACAATTATCTATACACGGATACCCTCTAGTGTGGAATGCTTTGTGTTTTTAGGCTACTTTTCTCCTTTACTTGTAGGACAGCCTCTAGTTGCATCCACCCACCTCAGCACACTCCTCAGCCATTTCCCTAAAACCTTCTTGATCCTGAGGTCCCTAAGTACCTGTTCACCAAAAGGTTAACTCAGCAGACTTGGGGTACTCAGATCCTGCACATTCCAAAGAAACAGACTGGCCCTAGACTGGTTCTTGGGAGACAACCTTTGAACCTTTGGAATATCCTAACTGGATAAGACTGGCTTTGTATACCTGAGAACTTGGGCCACACCAGAGAGTTTATAGTAACAACCTGATTTATGGTGAATGCCTGTTTTTGTTCACCTGGGTCCCTGGGCCATGCTGTATCACACTGACCTCTGGGGGCGGGAGTATAGGGGGTCCCTGGAGACTCAGTAACTAAGGTCAGTCACGTGAGTACTCCAGGCCTACATGACTGAACGCCAATAAAAATCCTGGACACCAAGGCTTGGGTGACCTTCCTTGGCTGGCAACACATCATACATGTACATTGATGGGAGGATTAAGCACCTCCCTGTGCAACCCCACTGCAAGAGGACAACTGGAAGCTTGTACCTTTTTACTTTTGGCCACCACCCTATGTGCCTTATTTTATTTTATTTTAGACACAGGGTCTTACCTTGTCACCCAGGCTGGAGTGCAGTGTCACAATCGTAGCTCACTGTATTGTAGCCTTGAACTCCTGGGCTCAGCCTCCTGAGTAGCTGGGACTACAGGCATGTGCCACCATGCCTGGCTAATTTTTTTATTTTTTGTAAAGACAAGGTCTCGCTATAGGCTGGTCTTGAACTCTTGAGCTCAAGTAATCCTCCTGCCTTGGCCTCCCAAAGTGCTGGGATTACAAGTGTGAGCCGCTGTGCCCAGCCCCTTTGTTGATCTTATTCCATATACTTTCACTGTAAAGGATGTTTCACCACCAAAAGCAAATATTGAAACTTTGCTTTTGGTGGTGAAACATCCCTTTTTGGTTAATATAAATACAGTTATTTAAGTCTTAGGATATGGTTCAATGAGAAAAGACAATCTGAACTTAAGCAATGTAAACAACAGATAGGCCACAGTCCCATAGAAATTGTTAGAGAGAGCAAAGGATTCAGTTACTTTAAGTTAGTAACACTCAGTCTTGTAAAAGCCAAAATAGGTGACATTATCAGTGCATGAGAATTCATCTGCTTCCTGTTTATATTTCCTGTCAATTTTTAGATTCATTATTAAGTATTTACAGGTACTATTAAAATCCTTCCGTAGTGTAACAAAATAGGTACTAAATAAATTTAAAGCATTGTGATAAAAAGAAATATCTACAGATTTTGCTAACTTACATAAATAGAAACTTCGGGAGATTTGAAATTCTCTTTTTGTTTTGATTTAAGGCATTATGTTTAAAATAACCAATCACAGTGTTTTTTTGCTTAAAGATATAGCACATGAAATTAAATAACTTTATACCTGATATCCTCAAAGGACAACTTAAAATAAGGGTAAGTTCTTTCTGTTAAACTTATCAAGATCAGTAGTTGGGCCCTGATGGAACAAACTGTCGTGGTTTGCTTTCCTTGCAATGGGAACAGGGATTCTTTTTTTAAGACTCCCCATTGGACCTCTTTAAGATCTAGTGAATTGGGGGTGGGGGGGATTAATTGAAAATCACAAATAAAAAATACTTAATTTAGTTTAATTTTCAAAAACAGATTTACCACATATATGAATTAAGAATTTTAAATTAAGGCAAGACAAAACCATCCTCTTCTTTCTCTTTTTCCTATAATCTGGGCACTCAAAGGAGAGAAAGGAAGGGAAGGAAAAGGTGGGGAAGAACAGACAGGGACATACACAGACAGCCCTGGGTTCAGAGGTAAAGAGAGACACCACTAGCGAAGGCTAAAGTTAGAAAGGAAAAACAGGGAGACATCAAAGTCAGAGAGGCAGACAAACTGACAAACGTGTGCCGAAAGGTGAGGGGGTGAACAGGAACATACCCTGAAGAAAAAGACAAAGATCTGGTATAGAGTGACAGAGGATGACATAAGCATAAGTGTCTTTCATAGAATTTAAGTGGCCTTTTATGATTTTACTGTTAATCATTACCTTTTTATAGGTACAAGTGGGGAAATCACTATTTGGTGCTATCAGCTAATTTTGCTGTAAATCTAAAACTACTCTAAAAATTAAAGTCTATTTTTAAAAAAGCAATAACCTCCTTGAAGAAATAATTGATCTAAGCAAGATCATCAATGAATGTTAATATCACAAAAAAAAGATAGAGATTATATTCCTCCTGATGGAAGTACACTATACCACCCAAGAAGTCTTTAAAAAAACAAGAGAAAGGAATAAAGGTAAGAGAAAAGGGAAAAAAAATCAAGTTTTTACATCTAACTGTATTTTACAAGAAATACAGAGGTAAGGGAATGTGTTAAATAACACCATGGGCATGCAGTAAGCAAATCCAGAATGTGGAAAGCTTTAGAAGACATATAAACCCAATTTTTTCAACAAATAAATCGAAAGAAAAAAACAAAAAAAAGAAAGGGCCCCTATAGATTAAAAGAGATTAAGAATCAGGCCGGGCACGGTGGCTCACGCCTGTAATCCTAGCACTCTGGGAGGCCGAGGCGGGTGGATTGTTTGAGCTCAGGAGTTCGAGACCAGCCTGAGCAAGAGCGAGACCCCCGTCTCTACTAAAAATAGAAAGAAATTATCTGGACAACTAAAAATATATATATAGAAAAATTAGCCGGGCATGGTGGCACATGCCTGTAGTCCCAGCTACTCGGGAGGCTGAGGCAGTAGGATCCCTTGAGCCCAGGAGTTTGAGGTTGCTGTGAGCTAGGCTGATGCCATGGCACTCACTCTAGCCAAGGCAACAGAGTGAGACTCTGTCTCAATAAAAAAAAAAAAAAAAAAAGAAAGAAAGAAAGAAAATCAAGGATTAGGCTAGATTTGGCTTGTTTAGAAATTTGTTAGGCCACTCAAACAATTTACTGTGTAAAAGTCAGTCTTTCAGGTGAAAACAAGATTTGGTAGCACTCAAATTAAGGAAGGAAACGTGACAAATCTAGAGGAAGCATAAGAAATTTTATATGTACTTCTTAGAAGAAATAATTTTGTATTTAAGCCTTCTGAAGTTCTTTTTTATTTGTTTCCTTTTATTTTTTGCTTTCCTCTCTTCTAGATTTTTGAAAATATACAATAAAAGACACTTAACTGTATTTACCCTATGGTGCTGCAGAACACTAGAATTCATTGATTCAACTGAATATGACAGAGGTCTTTTCATAAAATGAGTAGCTATGGATTTAGGATCATTAGAATTTATTTTACTGCCGGGAAAGCCCAAAAAGGTTAAGTGACTTAACAAAACTTCATTAAAAAAAAATAAAAGTAGTATTAAAAAATTGTAAAGTATGAAAACATAGGGGAAAAAAATCATTCCACAATTCAAACCACTAATTACCACAATTCGAACCACTTTAAATTTCTGTTAAAATTTTGAGGTGTTTTCTCTCAGCCTTTTTTTAAGTCTTAGGTTTGAGTTTTCCTAATATGATTCTAAGCATTTTTACATATTAATACATATCCTTGGTAACAATTATCTTAATGGTTGTTTAATATTTCATGGAGTTGATATAGCTCACTTATTCATTCCTCTATAATATAGCATTGATATTATTTCCAACTTTTTATTACTATAAATAAAGCTGCTATGAACATATTTATATATAAAACTTAATTATATTAGGATTATCATAAAAGTCATATTTGATTTTCTCAGAAGTAAGATAAAACTTCCTAATGGAAGCCATTTTTTTTTCTCTTTTGTGAAAATTTGTTAATGGGCAAAATAGAGTTAGATTTTCCATTTCCTCTATGGATCAAGCTCATGAATAGTGAAAATGATAAGATACAGAGGAGGGCTGACAATTATCCTCCTATTATGGGCAAAACAATCTTTATATGTGTAGAAGCAGAAAAATTTTAAACTAAAATTATACTCTACCTGTTGAAAAGCCTTTTCTGCTTGACGTTCAGCATCAATAACTTGTCTCTCAAGCTGCTGCATCTGTCAGGTGAGGAAAAATATAAATAATATAAAATTTCATATTTCCCTTTTTGAAAAAAGCTTAAAAATCTCACAATGTCATCAATTCAAGAATATTTAAAGTAGTTCACCATATATGACTTACACACAGTTAGTGCATTAAAGGCTCTTTGCAAAGTTAAAAATTGACCAAACGAAATGCCAAAGTTTTGATACTTTTAGTATAATGTAATATATACCACAGGAGTATTCATCAACAGAATTTTCTTCATTGGGAAAAGACTAGTGAACACATATTAAGATCAGTAAAATGAAGAGAAAACTAAGAGTTCAAATGTCATATTTGATGTGTTGATCAAAAAGTCACAATGAGGCTGGGCACAGTTGCTCAGGCCTGTAATCCCAGCACTTTGGGAGTTCAAGGTGGGAGGATCACTTGAGCCCAGGAATTTGAGACCAGAGCCCAGGAGTTTGAGATCAGCCTGGGCAACACAGTGAGACCCCATCTCAACAAAAAATTGTAAAAATAAATTTAAAAAAAATTAGCCAGGCATGGTGGTGTATGCCTGTAGTCCCAGCTACTCAGGAGGCTGAGGTGGGTGGATTGCTTGAGGCAGGTGCTGGAGGTTACAGTGAGCTATGATCACATCACTGCACTCCAGCCTGGGCAACAGAATGAGACCCTGTTTCTTAAAAAAAAAAAAAAAAAAAGTCACAATGATATCAAGGAAGTGGTGGACTCTCATAAATTCCATAGGTTGTATGTTTAAATCCAGATTCTGGGTAGTTTTATATTCTTATAGATGAAAAGAGTATAGAAGAGATTATTTGATTAAACACACACCCACACACAAATACTAAAATGAATAGTATTAAAAATTTAAAAGCCTTAAGAAGAACCCAGAATATGTACCAGGTGTCGAATACACAAACCATGAGGTAAAACTATTTCAAATTCTTAGTTTTTCTCAGTGTTGAAGTCTGGCCAACTTTTGAGTCGTCTGTGACTGCATCTATGACCATTTTTCAGTGTTATTGTTGGTGGGTAGTTCAGAAGCCCAGAACTTCTGATGCACCTCAAACTCGCACCAGTCGGAGTCCCACGCACAGTGGGCGACACATCCGGCCCCTGCCCCGCCCACTTCTCGACACCACCGAGAAGCGGCCTCCCGCAGCTAGAGCGGCCCAACCCGGGAGCGCGGCTGCCAGCTCCGGACAGCCCGGGCCACCCGACCCGATCCTGAGCTGCGTTTGGCCCGCGCGCACTGTCTTCAACGCCTGGAAAATGGTTTCTGCTAGTGGAGCCTCATTTTTAAAGGGTATGTTGCTTGGGAGCATTTCCTGGGTTTTGATAACTATGTTTGGCCAAATTCACATTCGACACGGAGCTCAAACTGGAGACCACGAGCACCGTCACCTTCGCCCACCTAACAGAAAAGATTTCTTGAACATTTCAGAAGTGACATTCATGGAGCTCAGTAAAAGTATCCGTGTTTTCTGTATCATCTTTGGAGAAACCGAAGATGAGAGTTACTGGGATGTACTGAAAGAGACTTGGACCAAACACTGTGACAAAGCAGAGCTCTATGTCTATGGTACTAAAAATGATAATTTGTTCAATATAGGAAGAAATGACAAGTGGCTACAGATGAGGAGAACTTACAAATATGTCTTTGAAAAGTATGGCAACAACTACAACTGGTTCTTTCTTGCACTTCCCACCACGTTTGCTGTCATTGAAAATTTAAAGTACCTTTTGTTTACAAGGGATGCATCACAAGCCTTTTATCTGGGCCACACTGTTATATCTGGAGACCTCGAATTTGTGACTATGGAAGGAGGAATTGTCTTAAGTATAGAGTCAGTGAAAAGGCTGAACAGACTTTTCAATAACTCTGAAAACTGTGCAAATCAAAGTGTGATTTGGAAGTTATCTGAAGATAAGCAGCTAGCAATCTGCCTGAAATATGCGGGAGTTCTTGCAGAAAATGCAGAGGATAATGAAGGAAGAGATATGTTTAATACAAAATCAATTGTACATCTTATTCAGGAACATATGTCTAATAACGCTGGGCAGGTAGTAGAAGGCTGCTGTTCAGATATGGCTATTACTTTTAATGGACTGACTCCCCAAAAGATGGAAGTAATGATGTATGGTGTGTACCGGCTGAGAGCATTTGGACATCATTACAATGACCCACTGGTTTTCTTCCCTCCAAATGGTTCAAAAAATGACTGAGAGCTGGGGACTAGTAGAACTGTCCTGTCCAGGAGCACTTGAAATATGGGTAGTCCAAATTAAGATGTGGTGTAAGTGTAAAATATATACTTTATTCAATAATACACATATTATTAGAAAACAGTGCAAAAATGTAAAATATCTCATTAGTAATTTTTTATATTGACTCCACATTGAATTGATAATATTTTGGATATTTTGCATTAAATAAAATATACTATTAAAATTAATTTCACTTGTTTCTTTTCCATTTTATTAATGTGTCTATTACAAAATTTTTAATTACCAATGTGGATCACATATTTCTGCTGGATAATAAAGGTGTAGAACATTTGTTGTCACCATGTATGACAATTTAACTGCCTGTCCACATGGCAGCACTTTTTAAAGGCAGTTTATTGTAGGCATCTGGATTCTGGAAGAGGTTTCAAATATTTGAATATGTAAATAGATATTCCCCAAGTGCATTCTCTGGACCTCATATCATTTTTAACTTTTGTGAAAATACTTCAAATGCTTAATGAGTAAGTATTGTGGTTTAAAAGCATTTTGTTGAGTTATTTACTACATAAAAGCAACTGGACAAGCATTATGTCTTTTGGAATGTCTTTAGAATGTTCCTTAAACCAAAGACCCAACTAGCAGACACATGCCAATACCACATTTTTCCACTATTGGCAATATGCTGACAATTGTCACTTCTACATTGTATTATAACTACATTCTGTTATCAGGGAAATTTTTGCTTTTCTAGAGCCTTAGCCTGAATTCAACAAAATTCAACATCCATTCATGACAAAATCTTGTAGCAAATTAAGAATATAAGGAACTTCTGAAACCTAGTAATAGGAATCTGCAAAAAACCCTATAACTAACATCATACTTAATGGCAAAAACTGAATTCTTTCCCCTACAAGATTGTCCTCTCACCACTTATATTCAACATTTTCCTGGAGGTCCTAGGCAATGCAATAGCCATGAAAGAAAAATAAAAGTATGTAGACTGGAAAGGAAGAAATAAAGCAACGTTTATTGACAGATGATATGATTGTCTACATAGAAAATACCAAATAATTTACAAAAAAGCTAGCAGAACTAATAAGTGAGTTTATTAAGGTCACAGGACATAAGGTCAATATACAAGAATCTGTTATATTTCTATTTAACAGAAATAAACAATTGAAATTGGAATTTTAAAAAACAGTACCATTTACAATAGCATCAAAATTACAAAATACTTATGGATGAATCTAACAAAATACGTGCAATATTTGTATGCTGAAACCATAATACATTAATAAGGAAAGTTAAAGAAGAACTAAATAAATGGAGAGCTAAACTATGAGTCAGAAGACTCAATATTATTAAGATGTCAATCCTCCCCCAATTGACCTCTAGATTCCACCCAGTCCCAAAATCCTAGCAGGCTTTTTTTGCACAAATTAACAAGCAGATTCTAAAACTTATATAGAAATGCTAAGGATCTACAATAGCCAAAAAAACTCAGATAGAAAACAAAATCAGAATACTTATAATACCTGACATCAAGACTTATATAGCAATAGTATTCAAGACAATATGATATTTGTGTAAAAACAGACATAATAGATTAATGGAACAAAATAGAGAGTTCAGAAATATACTTGAAATATACAATCTAAATTTTTTTATATTTTTATTGGTTTAATCTCTCTTCATCATCAGATCATACAGCCATCACATACAATAATCTCTAGTTATTCTGGTTGTCTGAACCTCATTCTCTAAATTTCTTACAGACATCTCCTGGGAACAACATTCTCTGAGTTCTTTCATGTTAATAGCTGCTTGCCATGCCCTTTATACTTGAAAGTCAATTCTACTGAATACGAAATCCTTAGATCACATGTTCTTTCCTTGATATCTTAAACATGTTATGCTATTTTCTCCTGAAATAAAGCATTGCTATCAGTGTAGCAACATATTATTTTCCTTATAAAGGTCCTGTTTTTGTTTTTGCCTAGATACCCAAGGAATGTTTTCTTTTTTCTTTAATATCCAATATTTTTACTAAAATAAGCCTTGAAGTAGGTCATCCTAGGTTAATGGTCTCAGGCACATGATGCACTATTTCAATATGTAGCATTGTGCTTTTCTAAATGTCTGTAGTTTTCTTGAATTACAGTGTTTGCATTTGTTTCACTCCTTTGTTTTGGCTTTCTTCTTCAGGAACTTCTTTTATCTATATGTGTATCATCTTTGTTTATCTTCAATACTAGTCAGCTTCTCAAATCCTTTTCATCTCTTTTTTTATTTTGATTTTTAAAGGTTTCTTCCTTTTTACCTTCAATTTTTATTAAAGCATGATGTGTCGAATCTATTAGTTCTTGTGTTCCTTCTACTTTAGTCTTAGTTTGTAAAATGTATTCTTCTAATTCTTTGTTGGGTTCTGTCACCTCATTTCTGATTTTTCTAATTATAATTCATGCTATTCCTTTAAGTCCTGTATCATTTTGTTAATGTTGTTTGGTCAATTTATTTTTTACCACTATTTAAATGTGAGATATAATTCACATGCCATAAAATTCACCTTTTTAAATGGTACAATTCTGTGGTCTTTAGTATTTTAACAGAGTTGTACAAACATCTCCACTCTTTAATGCCAGAATATTTCCATCACCCCAAAAAAGAAACCCTATACTCATTAGCAGTCACTCCCCATTATTTTGCTATGCATTTCTTTAAGTATAATACCTTTTTACATGTTTATTGGCTATCAGTATTTTTTGTAAACTGTTCATATCACCTACCTGTAGGGTGATTACTTTGAGTCTGGGTATTTGAACCATTGTCTAGTCTCCTAGGGAAGTTAACAGATTGCTGGAATTCCATGAATTTCAGCTTTGCCCAAGTAGGGGCCTCAGTCAGCCAAGGAAGATTGAGCAGCTCTTGAAAGTTCAGGAAAGGGACTATTCCTGGCATGCTCTGTTCACCGGTGCTTGGCCCAACCAGCTGACTATTCACTACTCCTTTATAATCCAGTTCTGAAGTTGGAGCAGTCACCACCTTCTCCCATCCCCCACTGTATGAAAAACATCTGGGATGGGTATCAGGGAATTGGCCAGACCCAAAGCTACTTGATTCTTTGGGTAACAATTGCAACAACACAAATCAAGAAGTTTTGATCATATAATTCTACTTTGATCCATTCATTGTACTTTGAATCTTTCCCGAAGAATTCCAATTATAAACAAATGCTATACATGCAAGAAGTTCATTTGTAGTATTATTTAAAATAATGGAAAACTACAAACAGCCTCTATGTCTAATAATAAGGGAACTGATCAGCAAATCACCAGTATTTATTTATTGAGCCCTTTATGATTATAAATAGAGACTAGGAGGCCGGGCGTGGTGGCTCACGTCTGTAATCCCAGCACTTTGGAAGGCCGAGGCGGGCGGATTGTTTGAACTCAGGAGTTTGAGACCAGCCTGAGCAAGAGCGAGACCCCGTCTCTACTAAAAATAGAAAGAAATTAATCGGCCAACTAAAAATATATAGAAAAAATTAGCCGGGCATGGTGGCGCATGCCTGTAGTCCCAGCTACCCGGGAGGCTGAGGCAGCAGGATCGCTTGAGCCCAGGAGTTTGAGGTTGCTGTGAGGTAGGATGACGCCACGGCACTCTAGCCCGGGCAACACAGTGAGACTCTGTCTCAAAAATAAATAAATAAATAAATAAACAGAGACTAGGTAATGACGTGGAAAATGCTAATGATAAATTATATAACATTTAATGAAACCAGTATATTTATATCCATGTATATATTTTTTAATTGTACGTCAACAAAGACATAAGAATATTAACAGTATCAATAGTTTTGTTAAACAGCAAGCAGTATTGGTGATTCTTCTTTCTCATTTTTCCAAACTTTTAAAAAAACTGAAATATAATTCACATGCCAAAAAATTCACCATTTTATTTTATTTTATTTATTTATTTATTTAGTTTTCAAAAGTGGAGAGGAGAGGCGGGGAGAGGAGAGGAAAGGAGCCACCATTTTAAAGTGTACAATTGCAGTGTCTTTTTTACTATATTCATGGAGTTGTGGAACCATTAGCACTATCTAATTCCAGAACATTTTCATCACCTCAAAAAGAAACTCCATACCTGTTAGCAGTCATTCCCCATTGCGCTCTCCCCATAACCCTTTACAACCACTAATTTACTTTCTGTCCCTGTGGATTTGCCTATTCCGAATATGTCATATGAATGGAATCATATAATATGTGACCTTCTGTGCCTGGCTTCTTTTATTTAGTATAATATTTTCAAGGTTCATCCATGTTGTAGCATGTATCAGTATTTCATTTCTTTTTTTTATGCCTGAATAATATTTCACTATATGAATATACCAAATTTTATCAATTCATCAGGTGATGAGCTTTTGGGCTGTTTCTAATTTTTTACAATTATAAACATTGGTGCTATGAACATTTGCGTATAAGTTTTTGTGGGGACTTACATATTCAATTCTCTCAGGGATATAGGTAAGCGTAGAATTGTTGGGTCATATGCCGACTCCATATTTAACTTTCTTCCTTTCTTTCTTTCTTTTTTCTGATCTCTATCTTACATGTTAAATGCTTTCTTCAGATGTCTGGTCAGCCACGAGACACTACTTAAGTTTAAGGATGAGGGACTAAAAAGCTGACTAAAAACGTTAGCACACATATGGGGTTTGTTGATCATGAACTTTAACGTGATCTGGCTGGGCTCTCTGTTGGGGAACCACTGATGTCAGCATCACTATCTCTCCCCTCCTGGACTCACAAGAGTCCCTAAAGACTTCCAATTTCCTCCTACAGGATAAAGGCTGGCTGCCATCATTTTAGGAGCCAAGTAGGAGAAGGGGGTTGGGAGTGAGGGACAAGATTACCGATAAATATGCACACGGTCACTTAATCCCCATTTTTTGCTGTAGCAGAATGACAGAAAGCATAGCCTAGAATAAGGCTTGGAGGGTCCTGAGCTTGTCCTCCTAAGGGCCAAATGCTTTACAGAACCCTGCAAAGACCTAGCAGGGGTGTGATGTGTCAGATTGAAATAGTTGATGTTAATGGTATACATGTGGCCCTTAGAGTCAACTAATTCCCTGAAAACTTCTCACTTACCCCTATGTGCCAAATGTCCAGCAGCTAAGCATTTACTTCCTCTTAAAAAATTGAAAAGTGCTCTCTTACAAAATTGAAGAAATTGGAGTGTACTAGTCCATCAACTGTGACATTTATGAACTCCCAGCCAAACAGTATCCCACCCACTCACCCTAAAGCAAAGGTTGACCGCTGACCAGCACTGACCATTTATATATAACTGTCAGTCAACTTTGCAGATGTCCCACTCTTAAATATAAATAGACCACCAAAGATCATCAGACATTTGAGAAAAGCTTGCAACCTGAAAAAAAACAACAAACACAAAAACAGGAAAATAATCTCAGAAGAGAGAAAGACAATTCAGGGAATAGAACAGAACTTTTTAAAAATTTGGATTAGTGTTTAGGAATCAGAAATTTTCAAATAAATTACTTCACAGCTATACCATGAGACAGAAATCATTATTCTCATTATAGAGATTAGGAAACTGATGTTCAGAATGAATATGCTTTGTACATGTTTATGCTCCCAGCCAGTGACAGGCTGGGATTTCAATCTTCATATTCTGATTTCCTGGTGCCTTTTCGGCTGAACCACAGCTACTCCAGAATTTATAAACTACACACACAGTGTATAGTTACACAAAACCATATGAAAATCAGTCCCAAATACATGAAACCACAAAAATCTTGGCTGGATAGCATTTGTCTTTATTTCTATCTTTTGTCTGCTATTCTTTCAGGCTAGGAATCTTTTATTTGTAACTTAAAATTATAATATTCATTATAGGAACAATTTTAAGTTACATGTTTTCAGGGAACTTATCACAGAAAGAAACAGAGATATAACCAAAAGAGGCTAAATTTGGAATTTGAGATTCTAACAGAATTCTATCACTGGGTAAGTAAAAGCTAAGTGCTCTCTTCTCTCTCCAGATGTTGGGTGTATCATTTACTTACACAGCAATGGTTGAGGCAGGAATAATGAATACTACATAACAGAAACTCAATAAATGTTTGTTGAACAAATGAATAGAAGTACAAAATGAATGAATGAATCAAGGCTTTAACTCCAAAAAGTTATTTAAAATAAGAATAGGTAGGGAGCCATGGCTCACATCTGTAATTCCAGCACTTTGGGAGGCTGAGGCAGAAGAATTGCTTGAGGTCAACAGTTTGAAACCAGCCTGGGCAACATAGTGAGACTCCATCTCTACAAAAACTTTTATCAAAAATTAGACAGGCATGGTGATGCACAACTATAGTCCCAGCTACTCAGAAAGCTGAGGCAGCAGGACCAACTGAGCCCAGGAGTTCAAGGATGCAGTGAGCTATGACCATGCCACTGCATTCCAGCCTGGGCAAGAGAACAAGACCTTGTCTCAAAAAAAGAAAAAGAAAACGAAAAGTAAGGATAAGCTTTGATAAAAAGTATTAACTACATTTTCACAATCTACATTACAGGTCATAAATACTGAACATTTCACATTGCATTAATGTAAATATATGTTAGGTATATCCAATAAAGCTCAGAACACTTTAAAACCAGTTTTAAATATAAGGGTAGTATGAAAGGCAATATTTTGATTTTGAGTGATTATTTGTTTTTATAATCATTCAAGCTGGAAAATAACTTTGCATAATACTCAAAAAACAATGCTGGGAATATTCATGTAATTTTTTACTTTCACGATTTAGATTATAAATATAAACTTTAGATCAATTTCACAACCAATCCATCTTCAGTAAAAAAAAAAAAAAAAAAACCTTGAAATAATCTACTCCCCATAGCAGGCTTAGGACAAAAATAAGTATTTTATAAATAGGCCACTTCTATAATAACAAAATGAAGCAGCAAATTCTAAACCTAGTGCTTAAATGACTACTACAAAAGTGCCCTCTGTAGCCAGAGTAAATTTAGCAACAAGCGGCAGAGAGAAATTTGCCACTGAGCTTGTAATACTCAGCGATCCTCTCATTGTTACAGATATTGCATACAAATAAACTTGTTTAACAGATTAGTAATTTAGGTGGAATACTTTAGGACCTTCACATTAACTGATATGGACAGCAATTCCCCACCAAGTATCTCTTCCTAATGTTTTCCCCATAGATACCATGAAAAACTCCAACACCAAACTTGTTTTTTCATTTTGTTGTAATAAATAATATCTTCATCCAATAACCAAAAAAGTGACATTTAAATTAGTGTACAAAGTCCCACTGTTAGTATATGTAGAATTTCCATTAGGTACTGTGAGATATTAGGGGGGCCAATAGAGTAACTGAGGGAACGTGTAATTTAAATAGGTTAATCATGATACTATAATGGACTGTTGGGGGAAAGCATGTGCCATGCTGTCCAGGGACTTATTCCTATGAGTCAAATCTAGACTGCCACAAAGGAATCATATTCACGAAAGAAATGCCAAGTTGCAAGAAATCCCAGACAGCAATGCTGCATCAGGTAAAGGTAGCATTAGGTTATGTTGACATCCAAAGGGAAAATTCTTCATATTTTTCTCCCTTTCATTTTCACTGAAAATCTGACCCATAGGAAATAACATTTCATTTCGACTCAAAAAGAAACTTTCAAACAGGAACATTTGCTATGCGCAAGACCCACACTGGCACTGGAACACAAGACTTGGAATTGGATGTGTTGATTTTTATATGCTTAAGGGAACACAACTGAAGGTCTGTAGGGAATAATTAGAAGATTGAATCTGGAGTGGAGAAGGGAGGTTTACTGTTAATCGTTGGGAAGCTGATGAAAGATGGAAGAGTCTAAGAGAATCCGTTCAAGGCAGTTCCATGAGGCATACTGATATGAAGAATGGGAGACACAAAAGTAGCCAATGCAATAGATCAAGAAATAAAATTTAGTGTGAGAAGGGGCTGGGGAGTTAGTTCACAAGGAATCAAGATAAGGGAATTTTATGGAGAAAGTACATGGAAAAACAACAGCGGCAACATTAAAGAGTGGTCAACAGATGCCAAGAGCCGAGGATGTGGAGAAAAGGGAACTCTCGTACGCTGCTGGTAGGAATGTAAGTTGGTACAGCCATTGTGGAAAACTGCATGGAGATTCCTCGAAAAACTAAAAATAGAATTATCATATGATCCATAAATCCTATTTCTGGGTGTATACCCAAAGGATTTGAAATCATTATATTCCAGGTGGGATATCTCATGCCTATAATCCCTGCACTTTGGGAGGCCGAGGCAAGAGGATCGCTTGAGGCCAGGAATTCGAGACCACCCTGGGGACATAGTGAGACCCCATCTCTACAAAAAATGCAAAAATTAGCTGGGCTTGGTAGTGTGTGCCTGTACTCCTGCCTATGTGGGAGGCTGAGGCAGGAGTATCCCTTTGAGGCCAGTGAGCTCTAGCCTGGGTGACAGAGCAAGACCCTGTCTCTAAAAAAAAAAAGAAAGAAAGAAAGTAATCAGTATGTCAAAGAGGTATCTGCACTCCCATGCTCACTGCAGCATTATTCATATAGCCAAGATATGGAAACAACTTAAATGTCCACCAAAAAGTGAATGGATAAAGAAAATGTGGTATAGATTCACAATGGATTACTATTCAGCCTTAAAAAAGAAGGGAATCCTGTAATTTCTGACAACATCGATGAACCTGGAGGACATTATGCTAAATGAAATAAGCAAGGGACAGAAAGATAAATGCTACATGATCTCACTAATATGTGGAATCTAATGCAGTTGAACTCATAGAAGTAAAGAGTAGAATGACGGTTACCAGAACCCGGGGGATAGGGAGGGAGGAAATGGGGGGTTGCTGGTCAGAAGGTACAAAGTCTCAGACAGACAGGAGGAATAAGTTTTGAGATCTATCGCACAGCAGGGTGATTATAGTTAAAAACAACGCATGACATATTTCAAAATTGCTAAGAGAGTAAATTTCGAATATTCTCACCACAAAAAATGATAAGTATTCAAGGTGATGAATGGGTTAATTAGCTTGATTTAATCATTCCACATTGTGTGAATATAACATCACATTGTAGGCCAGGTGCGGTGGCTAACGCCAGTAATCCTAGCACTCTGGGAGGCCGAGGTGGGCAGATCGTTCTGAGCTCAGGAGTTCGAGACCAGCCTGAGCAAGAGCGAGACCCCGTCTCTACCAAAAATAGAAAGAAATTAATTGGACAGCTAAAAATATATATAGAAAAAATTAGCTGGGCATGGTGGCGCATGCCTGTAGTCCCAGCTACTCGGGAGGCTGAGGC